>CM026887.1:51370946-51409967 GCA_015227895.2 Colaptes auratus
TTGGCAAGCCCTACCTCCAACTTCAAGGGTTTGTCTGTTTATTTGGTTTTGGGGCTCACTTGGTTTGGTTTTGGTTTTGCTTTTTTCTTCTGATCATGCACCAGAGAGTGATAACAAAAACAGAATCTGACAAAGCCAGACAGAAAGCGTCAGAAACACTGAAAAACCTTGGCCAAGGCTGCAAATGTGGGTGCACTTCTGCAGTCTTAGTGTAAATGCAGTCCAAAAAGGAGGTACTTGGCTGTTACATGATACACTCAAGAGCTGGGGATTTGGTGTCAAGTGTATTTCTCTTTGTCTTCAAAGTAAATGGCAAGAATATGCAAATCAAAAGCCAAAGCGAATAAAAGGTACTTTGTAACTGACATTTTAATTATCTTGTTTGGATATTATTCATTTTATTTATTCTTCTAAAGGCAAACAGCTCTGGACCACTGTATGAAAATTATCTCCATTGGAAGTCTTCAGTGCCTCTAATAAAAATGTACAATTGCTCGGCTACCAAATCCAATGAAACTTACCCTAAACATACTGTATTCAAGACTCAGTCTCTCACAATAACACACAAGGGAGAGAAAGGGGAAAAAAAAGACTTTGGAAAGAGGGGACAGTTTAAAGCAGACCACTGAAAAGATGCAATTAGAGCTGTGTGGGCTTGGCAAAACCTTCTCAACGAACAAGCTTGAGGCTACTTGTGCCAAGGCACTCCAGGCTTACTGAGGTCTCATTATGGTGAGGGGAGCTTAATTCTGGTAAGTATTGGATACAATAGGATGTAATCAAATATAAAATAATAATAAAAAAAGAAGCCAAAGGGGAAAGAAGAAACTGAACCCTACTCAATGAGGGAGCTAAAATACAACCAGCTTATTAGCTGGCTGCGTTACAAGTGATTTCAGTTGGTGCAGGTTTGTTTGGAAAGAGGAAAAGCTGCAGATGAATTAGTAGGATTATCATGAGAAATTTATTTGCTGGAAACACTCTTGGGGCCCTTGGCTATACTTGGACTTTGCCCACAAATATACAGGGAGTTTCACATCTTCTGATCACCACACAGATGCACTTAAGGAACTCACAAACACGCACACACACGTGGACAGCCAACATTTATTCACGCTTGTTTCATCTTCAAGGGGGAAAGAACCTTTCCAATAAGGGGCACATAAACATCTCATCTACCCTTGACTGCTGTTGGACAAGGAAGAGAGGAAAGCAGATACTTCAAGTGTTTCAAAAGATATTTCTGATACCCTTCTTTCAGAGCAAAGTGTGCAGCTCTTGGTGTTCAGCCATAGCAGACAAGGACCTTCTTGTTCTCCATCAAGCAGAGTGTTTTCTGCAGGAGTATCCCAGCCACACACAAGCAACATCCTCGATGCTGAGAAGCATCATTAGAAGCTGGCTTGTCCTTCTAAAAGCTCACTTAGACTAGTTATCCTATACAAGTGTCCCAACCTGGATCCTACACACTTGGCAAAAACACACAGCTGTCCAAACCAGCTTTCCTTGTCTCTCATTTGGTCCATGTAGACAAATCAATCCCAAACAAAACACAAAGTGTCATAAGGGGATCTCCCTCTGTCCCCAGCTCTTGGTACATTGCTGTCCTCTCCTCTTATCCTACTCCCACTGCTGTACTGAGCACATTATTCCTGTTAGGAAACAGTCTCTGCAGAAAGCCTCTGCCCTTCCATCTTTGCAGCAGACCTTGCCTTTTTCTACCAGAGATGGACCAGCCATGGCAGTACCTCCTGCCACTTGGAAAAAAGAGCGTTTTCCAGCATCTGACAGAGCATAAACCACCTGTAATAACTGTTGGTCACACTCTGCTTCACCATTATTACCAGGAGCTCTGAAATCCTGCATCCAAGCAACAGCCCTTGAACAACACCAACAGGTAGCCCTACATCACCCATCCATCTCTTGCAGACAAATTCTCTGTTAAATGAAACAGAATTCCTTTTCTGGGAGAACAGACTTTTTCCATATGAATTATTAGAATCATTGAATTGTTTTGGTTGGAAAAGATCATCGAGTCCAGCCATTAACCTACCACCACCACGGCCATGAAGCATGTCCCAAAGTGCCACATCCACACATTGCTCAAACACCTCCAGGGATGGTGACTCCACCACCTCCCTGGGCAGCCTGTTCCATTGCCTGACCACTCTTTCAGGAAAGAAATTTTTCCTAATCTTTAATCAAATCCTCCCCTGGTAGGACCTGAGGCTATTTCCTCTCATTCTATCAGCAAGAAACAATAAAAAAGGTCCCACTCAACGTGCTAAAATTGGGCTTGAAACCCTATATTCTGAATGCAAGTGAGACAAGCTGGAAAGGTGCAGCATGTGCACACATCTGTTCACTTTGGTGGTGCTGTGGGAGCATCACATAACCTGACTTTGGATGCCTAAATATAGACCCTGGATCCTATATGTGTCTTCATGGCCTTAAACTGAGACTTAGACTTCATTTGGAAAGAAAACAGCCAAACCAGTTGTTAAACCACAACCTCAGCCAGGTCTTTTCCAACCAAAATGATTTTATGAAAAGAAAACAACTGCAAGGCAAAGCCTCATCTGATGCTATTGCATTACACCTTGCTACAGGAATCAGCGTGGCTTTAGCAATTTCCTTGATTCACTCCACATTTCTGCACCAGTGGAGAAGGGCACAGGCAGCCCCTGGTGTGACAGCCTGACCAGTGCCCACAGTCTTGCTGTGCCACAGCAGAAATTCAACCCCAGCACACCACAGACACAATGGATGGCAAACAGACGGCGCAAAAAAGGCCTGAAGATTTCCAATCTCCCTGGAGAAAGCAGAGCTGAGCCCAGCCCGGTACCATCAGCCTCCACACCGTGGCTCCCTTTGACACAGATCAGGTCCTACATGCATGCAGCTGTGGGGCAGAGGAATTGTTTTTAGCCCTTCCCAGCCCAGAAGGTATTTTGTCATTAGGGACGTGTCAGAAAGGTGCTGTGTGATCACAGTAATCACTTTGGCCAGCTGTAATAATAAGAGTAATAAGAATACTTAGATATTTATCATCTTCAAACCACTTTGATAATGTCTGCTAGCAGATCTCCCCAGCTGCTGCTTGAAGAAGACAATAATGACAACCCTGCTGAGCCTCGGGGGTGGCAGAGATTTCTGTGGGGATCAGCAGTGCTTTTAGCACATCCAGGCTGCCTTGCTGCCCTTTTACAGGGACCAAAACCAAGGCTTCAGGGAAAAAAGTCCTCACTCTCCCCATTGGACCAAGGAGCTACATGAAATTGAAGCAATTTGATTCTCTCAGATCTGATAGAATAGAACAGAACAGAACAAAACAGAATAGAACAGAATAGAACAGGCCAGGGCTGGGCTGGGCTGGGCTATGCTGGGCTGGGCTGGGCTAGGCTGGGCTGGGCTAGGCTAGGCGGGGCTCCGCTAGGTTGGGCTGGGCTAGGCGGGGCTGGGCTGGGCCGGCCTATGCTGGGCCAACCCCCACCTGGCTACAGCCTCCCTTCAGGTAGATGTAGAGTGCAATAAGTTCTGCCCTCAGCCTCCTCTTCCCCAGGCTAAGCAACCCCAGCTCCCTCAGCCTCTCCTCATAGGGCTTGTCTTCCAAACCCCTCACCAACTTTGTTGCCCTTCTCTGGACACGCGCCTTCTCTTCTCCAGACTGAACAGCCCCAGCTCCCTCAAGTCTGCCCTTGACTTGCTGGAAGGTGTCCAGAGAAGGGCAATGAAGTTGGTAAGGGGTTTGGAACACAAGGCCTATGAGGAGAGGCTGAGGGAGCTGGGGTTGCTTAGCCTGGAGAAGAGGAGGCTCAGGGGTGACCTTCTTGCTCTCTACAACTACCTGAAGGGAGGTTGTAGACAGGTGGAGGTTGGTCGCTTCTCCCAGGCAGTCAGTACCAGAACAAGAGGACACAGTCTCAGGCTGTGCCAGGGCAGGTTTAGGCTGGATGTTAGGAGGAAGTTCTATACAGAGAGAGTGATTGCCCATTGGAATCAGCTACCCATGGAGGTGGTGGAGTCACCTTCATTGGAGGTGTTCAGGAGGAGACTTGATGGGGTGCTTGGTGCCATGGTTTAGTTGTTTAGGTGGGTTGGATTGGTTGATGGGTTGGATGTGATGATCTTGAAGGCCTCTTTCAACCTGGTGTATTGTATTGTATTGTATTGTATCTCCTGCAGCACCTTTCCTTCACAGACTCAAACTGTCTTGGGGGGGTGAGTGGTGCAGTAATATAATTCCTTTCCTCTTCTCTCTCTCTCACTCTCTATTTTCTCTCTCTCCCCTTCTGATCCCTCCACTCTATTTATGTAATCAATAGCCAAGCTGTTGCTATTTTGGCTTCCTTTGTGCCTCTCATTTCACAACACGGGAATATTCAAAAGAACTGAGTCTCTTTCCCTCTCCAGGCCGAGACAGTGAGGTTCTGAAGGTGCTTTTCTTTTGTAGAAGGTTGTAGTCCAAAGCCACAGCCTGAGAAGAACCTGAAATCCCGGGGTGGGGAAAACGTTATTTAACCCCTAGTTCAACCCCTAATGAAAGGAAACACAGAACCGTAGCTATAATTCAAGATATTGTATGGAAGTCTGTTCAAAGGTGGTTTCTTTTTCATTTTTTCCCCCCCAAAACTATAAATTACAAGAGATTATTGATCTTTAAAAAGCTTACTTCAACAATCAGCTTTCTGTCTCGTTCTCTTTCCTCCCCTCTCTCTCTCTCTCGTTTATTCATTTCCTTATGTAAAAGAACTTAACCAAAGGAAACCAGCATTTTAATTCAATTTCTCCTATGAAATATATAATTTTATTGTGGCATAATGGCTGCTTTTATTTCCAGAGTCAGATTTTATTTAAATTTCAGTCCATTAGGAACAAAACTTGCCATTTTCTGATAAACAAAATCAGCAGGGAAGCCTCTTCAAACCAGGAACGTATTTTCCCTCAACCTTTGTTCTAGCTGGTGTAAATGACAGGTATATTCCACTTTTTCTGCCTTTAGTTTGAAAGATTCTAGGGCGGGGGGGGAGGGCGAATGAAGAGAGTGACATTTTTAACAACAAAACCAGCAATCAGAAAAGCAGCCCCATGACAGGCCTGTGGGAGAAAAATGGGGGGGGGGGGGGGGGAGAGGGAGAGGAGGGATTAAAAAAATAAAAAAAATATAAAAAAATATAGAATCCATCACTTTGGACCACCAAAGAGGACACTAATATGAGTCATTAACAGAAAACCGTTAATTTTACTCCCTGTGACTGTTGTTTGGAAAAGCGCTTGAACCTTTGAGAGGCAGGCATTTAACTGTTTCTTGGCAGGCAGGAAACCAGATTCTAAGGAACTAATTGAAATACAGGATCACAGGGTCACAGTATCACCAAGGTTGGAAGAGACCTCAAAGATCATCAAGTCCAACCTGTCACCACAGACCTCATGACTAGACCATGGCACCAAGTGCCACGTCCAGTCCCCTCTTGAACACCTCCAGGGATGGTGACTCCACCACCTCCCTGGGCAGCACATTCCAATGAGGAATGACTCTCTCAGTGAAGAACTTCCTCCTCACCTTGAGCCTAAACTTCCCTTAGTGCAGCTTGAGACTGTGTCCTCTCGTTCTGGTGTTGGTTGCTAGAGAGAAGAGGCCAACCCCTTCCTGTCTATAACCACCTTTCAGGTAGTTGTAGAGAGAAATGAAATGAAATGAAATGAAATGAAATGAAATGAAATGAAATGAAATGAAATGAAATATGAAATGATGGAATAAAATAAATAAAATAACTAACTAACTAAATAAATAATCTAAAAGAAAAGCAAATAAAAGCAAATGCAGAGCTTGTTTGTTGTTTTGTTTTTTTTTAAAGAGAGACTAAAATAAAGATTATTGCTGAAATCCGCACTTAGTTTAGCCAAAAATCTGCTGGTGAGGTGACAGCTTACACGAGTGAAAAGAACACCCTGTGGTGTCGTGTGCTGGTTCAGTCAAACCAGCGTGGCCACAGCCAGCATCTGACTCAATGTGCTGAAATTCAGATCACAGAATTTCAAGGGTTGGAAAGGTGATAATAAGCTCAGAATCCAGTAGGAAATAAGACTGAGATGTTGCATCTGCAATTTCTCCTCCTCTAACAATACAATAGAATAAACCAGCTTGGAAGAGACCTTCAAGATCATCGCGTCCAACCCATCAACCACTCCAACCCACCTAAACAGCTAAACCATGGCACCAAGCACCCCATCAAGTCTCCTCCTGAACACCTCCAATGAAGGGGACTCCACCAGCTCCCCGGGCAGCCCATTCCAATGGGCAATCACTCTCTCCAGCCTAAACCTTGCCTGGTGCACCCTGAAACTGTGTCCTCTTGTTCTGGTATTGGCTGCCTGGGAGAAGAGGCCAACCTCTGCCTGGCTACAACCTCCCTTCAGGTAGTTGTAGAGAGCAAGAAGGTCACCCCTGAGTCTCCTCCTCTCCAGGCAAAGCAACCCCAGCTCCCTCAGCCTCTCCTCATAGGGCTTGTCTTCCAAACCCCTTACCAACTTCATTGCCCTTCTCTGGACACCTTCCAGCAAGTCAACATCCTTCCTAAACTGAGGGGCCCAGAACTGGACACAGTACTCGAGGCACAAATACAGGCTTGGCAGTGACTGGCTGGGGAGCAGCCCAGAGGAGAGAGACTTGGGGGTCCTGGTGGACCAGAAGCTCAACAGGAGCTCTCAATGTGCACTTGCAGCCTGGAAAGCCAATCAGATCCTGGGCTGCATCAAGAGAAGTGTGGCCAGCAGGTCAAGGGAGGTGATTCTCCCCCTCTGCTCAGCTCTGGTGAGACCCCACCTGGAGTACTGCCTCCAGTTCTGGAGCCCCTATTACAAGAAGGATCTGGACGTGCTGGAAGGTGTCCAGAGAAGGGCCTCAAGGATGATCAGAGGGCTGGAGCACCTCTCCTATGAGGACAGACTGAAGGAGTTGGGGCTGTTCAGTCTGGAGAAGAGAAGGCTCCGAGGTGACCTCATTGTGGCCTTCCAGTATCTGAAGGGGGCCTACAAGAAGGCTGAGGAGGGACTTCTCAGGCTATCAGGTAGTGATAGGACTAGGGGGAATGGAATGAAGCTGGAGGTGGGGAGATTCAGGCTGGAGGTGAGGAGGAAGTTCTTCCCCATGAGAGTGGTGAAGCCCTGGAATGGGTTATCCAGGGAGGTGGTTGAGGCCCCATCCCTGGAGGTGTTTAAGCCCAGGCTGGATGAGGCTCTGGCCAGCCTGATCTAGTGTAGAGTGTCCCTGCCCATGGCAGGGAGGTTGGAACTAGCTGATCCTTGTGGTCCTTTCCAACCCTGACTGATACTATGACACTATGACACAGGAGTGCCTCCAGGTGAGTTTTGACTATCTCCACAGAGGGAGACTCCACAACCTCCCCGAGCAGCCTGTTCCAGGGCTCTGTCACCCTCACAGGGAAAAAAATTTTCCTCCTATTTACATGAAACTTGCTATGCTTCAATGTCCACCCATTGCCCCTTGTGCTGCCATTGGGCATCACCAAGCAGTACCCACCCTAGTTTGCCAACTGCAGCAGCCCAGAGGCTGCAGAAAGAAACTCCAGAAGCAGCTGGATTAAATCAGTCTACAAATAGCTTCTGATGGAACCCTTAAGCCTCAGTTTCCCCGCAGGGTACAGAGACCTGGAGGTGACACTGAACTTTAGATTACATAACATGTGCTCCCCAGGGAGGTGGCTGAGTCACTATCCCTGGAGGCTCTTAAAAGATGTATAGATGTGGTCCTAAGTGATATGGCTTAGCAGCAGCCTTGCTAGAATTAGAGTAATGGTTGGACTTGATGATCTGAAAGATCTTTTCCAGCTGAAATGATTCTATGATTTAAGCCATACAGAAGAACTGAAAGAGAGGCAGAGAATCAGGGAGTAAACACTCAACATCCCTCCATCCAAACTGGGGTCTGTCTTACCCATTAGCTACACCCACAGACTTGAGGGCAAAGTCAAGGAGACATGTAGAGAAACTAGATAAACTTTGTGTGCTCAACACCTAAAGATTCTAGATATCAAATGACACAATTTTATACCCAGCACTCCCAGAGACCCTGCTGCTATCTCTAGTCCCACTCCAGCTTAACACAACATACCAAGCAGTAGGTACTGCAAAAGCGTTGTCTTGAGTAATTAAAGTTGTAAGGGGCAATGCCCAGACACTGCATTGTCTAGAGCATGAAATTCAACAGTTCTCTGAAGATTAATGTCCTGTTCCTGTAACTTGGTTGTTCTTGGTTTAAGTATTCAACATAATGCTGCTCATTACAGAGAGCAGTGACATCTATATCCAAGGGGGAAATATGGTTCAAGTCAGCTTTCCTGTTTAAATATTAGTAGTAAATTCAAATTCAATTTCACATGATCAGTGTATGTGACACTAACTACATCAAGGTAGACTTGGGGATTTCTCAGCTCTGTATTGAAGAGAATTACATGACTTAAAACTAATTAGGGAAGCACATAAAGTGAATTTATTTAGTATTCTCTTGTATGTAGTTAACTTAAAGTGATGTATCAAATTTCCTACAGGAAAAAAAAGTGACTGCATAACACAGAGCAAAATGCACCAGAAATCAGATCAAGCTAATTGTCTTTTCTCTCTTTTTTTTTTCACTTTCCCCCCCTTCTTTGAAAACTGAAAATGTTTAAGCAGTAATGGGAAAAAAAATGATAGTAGTTGAAGGGGTGTTTTTTTTCCCTTCTGGAGGGAAAGAATGCTTTGGTACCACATCTCACAGGGGACTAAGGAACAGCTGCAACGCCAATGAGAATGGGGGGGTGAAAGCAAGCAGTCAGAAGTTATTTGTCTCTTCTGACCAAAGAGCACCTGAATTGTGCTTCCCAAAGCTCCCTGCTGCAGCTCTGTGACAGCAGTGCCCTACGTGCAGCCAGAGCAAAGCCTGGTGGCTGCTGTGCAGGCAGGAGCACTGCACCAGAAACCACAGCAACATTCAGGTTGGAAGAGACCCTCAGGATCACCAAGGCCAACCCAGAACCCTACTCTACAAGGCTCACCCCTAAACCATAGCCCCAAGCAACACATCCAAACCACCTTTAAACACCTCCAGGGTTGGTGACTCCACCACGTCCCTGGGCAGCACATTTCAATGCCTGACCACTCTTGCTGGGAAAATTTTCACAGTCTCACAGTATCACCAAGGTTGGAAGAGACCTCAAAGATCATCAAGTCCAACCTGTCACCACAGACCCCATGACTAGACCATGGCACCAAGTGCCACATCCAATGCCCTCTTGAACACCTCCAGGGATGGTGACTCCAGCACCTCCCCAGGAAGCCCATTCCAATGGCAAACGACTCTCTCAGTGAAGAACTTTCTCCTCGCCTCAAGCCTAAACTTCCCCTAGTGCAGCTTGAGACTGTGTCCTCTTGTTCTGGTGCTGGTTGCTAGAGAGAAGAGACCAACCCCTTCCTGGCTATAACCACCTTTCAGGTAGTTGTAGAGAGCAATGAGGTCTCCCCTGAGCCTCCTCTTCAGTCTCAACCTACCCAGTTGTAGCTTGAGGCCACTCCATCTTGTTCTATCACTAATTACCTGTGGGGAAGAGACCAGCACCACGCTCTCCACAACATCCTTCCAGGTAGTTGTAGAGAGCCAGGAGGTCTCCACAGTATCACAGTATCCCCTCAGCCTCCTCTTCCAAACCAACCATCCCAAGCTACTTCAGTCTCTCTTCATAAGATTTATTCTCCAGGCCCTTCCCAGCTTCCTTGCCCTCCTCTGCACTGGCTCCAGCACCTCCACATCTCTCCTGTATTGAGCTGCCCAAAGCTGGACACAACACTCAAGGTGTGACCGCACCAGAGCTGAGTACCAGGGGATGATCACCTCCTGGCTCCTGCTGGACACAGCATTTCTGATACAAGCCAGGATCCCACTGGCTTTCTTGGCCACCAGCACCCTGCATGGAGCAGGATTGTTCCATTACTGAGAGTGTGCCTTGTGACAGAAACACTCTTAAACCTTTCTTCTCATCCTTCACACAGACCTTTCCTCCTGCCTATGCAATAGTTGAGATGAAACCAACTCCCCCCCTTTTCTCCTTCTCCCCTCCATCTGGTGATGCCACTGTCACAACAGGGTTCTTTATCTTAGAATCATAGAATCATCCTTTAAGATTATTGAATCAAATCATTCTTTACTAGGAGGGTAGTAGAACACAGGCACAGGTTGCCTGAAGAGGTGGTGGAGGCCCCATCCCTGGAGAGATTCAAGGTCAAGCTGGATGGGGCTCTGAGCAACCTGACCTGGTCAGGGATGGCCCTACTTACTGCAGGGGGATTGCACCAGATGAACCCAGATGTCCCTTCCAAACTAGTGCATTCTATGATGATCCAGCACTGTCAGGTCACCACTAAACTGTGTCACTCAGCGGCACATCTGCATGGCTTTTCATTTCCTTCAGGGATAGACACCCAACCACTGCCCTGAGCAGCCTGTTCCAGGCCTTGACTACCCTTCTGGGGAAGAAATCATTCCTAATGCCCAACCTAAACCTCCCCTGGTGCAATGTGAGACCATTTCCCTTTGTTCTATCACTTCACAGGATGTTAGAATGTTAGAGGTTGGAAGGGAACTCCAAAGACCATCAAGTCCAACCCCACTTGTCATTTGAGAGAAGACATCTGCCCTAACATGTCTTCAACCTCCTTTCAGGGAGTTGGAGAGAGGCAGAAGGTCTCCCCTGAGCCTCCCCTTCTCCAAGCTAAACAATCCCAGTTCTCTCAGCTGCTTCTCAAGCACAAGCCTCCTACTCCTCCTTCCTCCACAGGTTACCTGCCAGAGAGCCAGAGATGAGCTCTGCATCCCAAATGCGTGGCACTAGTGACAAAATGCTACCTACACATGCAGAATAAATATTTCATGCTGCTTTTCTTGCGTGTTATAAATGATAAATAGATGACAATAGATGTCTGATAAAGTATTTATAGCCTATTGTCATTTTGGTTGCACTACAGCTTTGAATAAAGCATTAAAGCAAAGGCAGGTCTAAGTGCTGGTGATGACACATGTTAACAAAGCCATTTATGACAAAGAGACAAATCTTTGAGGGTCAATGACACTTTGACAAGCTTCACAAAGGCTTTTTTCTTTTCCCTGTAATGTTTTTCCTTTGTTTTTTTACCACCCAACTGAAGAAACTCAGCACTGGTTAGGCCACATCTTGAGTACTGTGTCCAGTTCTGGGGGCCCTCAGTTTAAGATAGATGTTTGACTTGCTGGAAGGTGTCCAGAGAAGGGCAACAAAGCTGGGGAGGGGTCTGGAGCACAAGGCCCACGAGGAGAGGCTGAGGGAGCTGGGGTTGCTTAGCCTGGAGAAGAGGAGGCTCAGGGGAGACCTTCTTGCTCTCTCCAACTCCCTGAAGGAAGGTTGTAGCCAGGAGGGGGTTGGTCTCTTCTCCCAGGCAAGCAGCACCAGAACAAGAGGACACAGTCTCAAGCTGTGCCAGGGGAGGTTTAGGCTGGAGGTTGGGAAGAAGTTCTTCCCAGCAAGAGAGGTTGGCTATTAGAATGTGCTGCCCAGGGAGGTGGTTAAGTCCTCATTTCTAGATGGGCAGAGATGTGGCACTTAGGGCCATGGTAGAATTAGGGCTAGGCTGGACTGAATGATCTTAAATCTCTTTTCCAACCAAAATTATTTTGATTCTGTGATCATGTCCAAAATGTTTTTCACACACACAGTATCACAGTATCACTAAGGTTGGAAGAGACCTCAAAGATCATCGAGTCCAACCTGTCACCACTGACCTCATGACTAGACCATGGCACCAAGTGCCACGTCCAGTCCCCTCTTGAACACCTCCAGGGATGGGGACTCCACCACCTCCCCGGGCAGCACATTCCAATGGCGAATGACTCTCTCAGTGAAGAACTTCCTCCTCACCTCCAGCCTAAACTTCCCCTGGCGCAGCTTGAGACTCTGTCCTCTTGTTCTGCTGCAGGTTGCTAGAGAGAAGAGACCAACCCCTTCCTGGCTACAGCACCTTTCAAGTAGTTGTAGAGAGCAATGAGGTCACCCCTGAGCCTCCTCTTCTCCAGGCTAAGCAACCCCAGCTCCCTCAGCCTCTCCTCCCAGGGCTGTGCTCAAGGCCTCTCCCCAGCCTTGTTGCCCTTCTCTGGACACGTTCAAGTGTCTCAATGTCCTTC
The DNA here is from genome assembly GCA_015227895.2 of Colaptes auratus. NCBI lineage: Eukaryota > Metazoa > Chordata > Aves > Piciformes > Picidae > Colaptes > Colaptes auratus. Next base: position 51,383,155 of record CM026887.1, read on the forward strand.
CTAAACTGAGGGGCCCAGAACTGGACACAGGACTCAGGGTGTGGCCTAAACAATGCAGAGTACAGGGGCACAATGACTTCCCTGCTCCTGCTGGCCACACTATTCCTAATGCAGGCCAGGATGCCATTGGCCTTCTTGGCCACCTGGGCACACTACTGGCTCATGTTCAGGCAGCTGTCAACCAGCACCCCCAGGTCCCTCTCTGTTTGGGAGCTCTCCAGCCACTCTGACACCAGCCTCTTGAAGCCTTGTGCTTCAGCCTGTGTCTATGGTCATTCTTCCAAAGGCAAAGCATTTTCTGCACCTTATCAGAAATTGTATCTACAACAGGAACTTCACTGAGCTTAGGTTATTGATGCATTCCAGGGGCACTTGTTGTTAAAAGCTGCCTGTTATGTGCAAGGACATGGGAAACAGAATAGTGCACTAGTTTGTTTTTTTTTTGTGGGAAAAAACTCCTTTACACAATCTTTGGCCCCTGGATCAAGAGAGTTCTGCTCAAATGCTGTGTTCTGCTTAAACATCCAACAGCATTCAGGTTCATACCTTGGATAAGTCAGATAAATCATAGCAGGATAGCACCTGTCTGCAAATCTGCTTTAAAAGAAGTAAGCAAGAGCCCCAACCTGATTTTCTCCTGTTGTAACCAAAGCTGGGAGCACAAGAGGAAATCTCAGCAAAAGCTGATGGGAGGCATGCTTGGGGAGTGCCTGTTTCTCTCCTTGACTCAAAGGGCAGTTGGGTGATTAGCTCTGCTGTAGAAGTCTGTGTTGCAAACACCAAAAGTCAGATAAGGCAAATCCTATCCTGGGGGATAATCTATTTTTTACTTAGGCATGCTCAAGGAAGACTAAAATGATGAGTAAACAGATTTTTGAGGATGCAGTTTTAAGCTGTGTTGACTGTGGAGCAGGGAGACCATCCTCTTGCATCAGGAGATGAATTTGCCTGCGGTTGGGAAGTCAAACTCTCCTCCCTGCCAGCCCAGGAGCGTGCTGCAGGGGCTTTGTGTCCCAGAAGCTGGGTTTCCTTAATCAAGTAACACATTTGTTGAAAGACAGAAAGCTAAAGTTTGCAAAATAAAAGAGAATAAATTTCTAGCTTGTTATGTGCACTTTTGGAAATTGTAGTCACAGAATCACAGAATGGTTTGGGCTGGAAGGAGCTTTTAAAGGTCATCTAGCCCAAGCCCCTGCACTGAGCAGGGACATCTGTAACGAGAGCAGGTTGCTCAGTACCCCATGCAATCTGACCTGGAATGATTCCAGGAATGGGGCATCTGCCACCTCTGGGCAACCTGGACCAGTGTCTCATCATTGTCAGCATAAAATATTTCTTCCTAGAAGATTAGATGACTACATGGTCTCCAAAGGTCCCTTCCAACCCCCACCATGATGGGATTCTGTAGTTGACGATGTCCCTGCTCACTGCAGGAGTTTGGAATAGATGAACTTTAGAGGTCCTTTCCAACTCAAAGGATTCTGTGATTCCAAGTTTCAAATGCTACCTCACTCAACACTGAGCTTATTGATAGAATCAACAGTTTGAAGGATAGAATACTCTGCCTAGTTTCAAAAGAGTCCATCATCATCCCACATAATCAATACACAAAGTGGAGTAATGAATCATAGACTTGTTAGGGTTGGAAGGGACCTCAAGGATCATCTAGTTCCAATCCCCCTACCATGGGCAGGGACACCTCACACTAGATCAGGTTGCTCAGAGCCACATCCATCCTGGGCTTAATAGCCCCCATCCCTGGACCTATGTATTCAGGGCAAAGGCTAACAAAGATAAACAAACATGCCTACAGAAACAACCCTCTAATATAAGCACCCTAAATATTCTATTTGATTGTTTGTGGCTTCAATATTTGCCTGGCTCAAGCAATGTTCATTTTTACATCATACCTTCCTCTGCCTTAACTCTTGAGATAAGAAACAAAAGGCTGGCTGGCCTGGCCAATATGATCTGTATAAAACTGAGAGCAATTGAGATGGTTTAACTTAAAGGGAAGAACGAACAGTGCTAAGTTTGTACACAGATGACCTGTAGAGAAAAAAGAAATTGCTCCATGTGTCCACTTCAGAAAGAATAAATAGTAACAGGCTTGAACTGCTGAGAAGGAGGTTTTGATTAGACATTAGCAAAAAGAGCCTATAGAGACTGTGGAAACTCCATCACTGAGGATTTAAAGAGCGAGTTAGACAAGTATCTGTCATGAACAATTTAGGTATAGCTGATCCTGCCTCCCAGCTCTATTGCCTATAACATCTATCTATGCTCTTCCCTCCATAGTTGTGTTGTTAATTCATACCTTACCTTTACCATGACTAAAAAGAGAAGAGTGTTTCAGTCTCACTCAACCTGTAAGTAAAACACATTCAGTATTATTTTTCATACAGTTTCCTGACATTCAGCCATCCAAAAAGTCACTATTTTGAATCCAGTGGAGTCTTCAGAGAAGCAAGGCATGTATTATGTATATATTGCATTTAGTGAACAGTAACACACATGAAAATATTTTTTCAAAGTGAAATATCATACAATAATCCTAAGTACAATATTTTCTGTTCAAAGTGACACACGAGAGACAAATTAAAAGTGGGACAAACCCTGAACAAGGTGAGTAAATGAGGCAAGCTAAAGGCACTAAAATGCAAAATCAGACTGGCATCAGGCCCCACAATACCTGAAAAGTTGACTTTTCTCTGAGTTCTCAGGTGATTCAGAGATTCATAGAATGGTTTAGGTTGGAAAGGACCTTGAAGAGCATCGTGTGCCAACCTCCCCACCATGTGCAGAGACACCTTCCACTAGTCCAGGTTGCTCAAAGCCTCATCCATCCTGACCTTGAACACCTCCAGGGAGGGAGCATTCATGACCTCCCTAGGCAATCTGTTCTGTTGTCTCTTCACCCTCACTGTAAAGACTTTCTTCCTAATCTACAATCTACATCTGCAATCCTCAAGCTCAAATCCATTCCCTCTGATCCCATCACTACAAGCCCTTACAAACAAGTCCCTTTCCAGTATTCTTTCAGCCCCCTCCAGGTACTGGAAGGCTGCTCTAAGGTCTCAGCAGAGCCTTCTCTTCCGCAGCCTGAGCAGTCTCAACTCTCACAGCCTGTCCCCATAGTGAAGGTTCTCCAGCCCTCTGATCGCCTTTGTGGCCCTCCTCTGGACTTGCTCCATCAGTTTCATGTCCCCATTATGCTGGAGGCCCAGAACTGGATGCAGTGCTCCAGGTGTGGTCTCATGACAGCAGAGCAGAGGAGCAGAATCTCCTCCCTGTCCTGCTGTTCTCACTGCTTTGGATGGAGCCCAGCACACAGCTGCCCCCTGGTCTGCCAGTGACCAACCATTGCCAGCTCATGGTGAGCTTTTCATCACCTGGCAGCCCCAAGTTCATCTTCTTGAGACTCTCAAGAAGTGAGAGTGGCTCTCAAGCCACTCTTCCCCCTGCCTGTATAGATGCACAGGATTGCTCTGACTCAGGTACAGCACCTTGTACTTGGCCTTGTTGAACGTCATGAGGCTGGCTTGGGCCCACCACTCAAGCCTGTGCAAGTCCCTCCAGATATCATCCTTTCCCCTCCAGTGCATCAACTGGAGACACAGCTTGGTGTCACCCACAAACCTGCTGAGGGTGCCTGTGGTGGGTTGAAATTCCCCCTCCCCAACATCAACTTTGCCAGACCAGCTCAGGTGGAAGCAAATGAAAGCTGTATTTACAGGCAAAACTACAATCTACCATGGAATGCAATGAGTATGTGCAAAATATACAGTAGTTACAATATTTATAGGTATTTATAATTAATAAACAGCACAAGAATCCCCCTGGTCAAAGACCAGGAGAAGCTTCAAGCTTCTCCTTCCCTGCCTACCCTTGTACAAAAGAAGGGAGAAAGGAGCAGAGAAGTTAATATCAAAACAATGCAGCCAAGGTCAAGCAGAAGCAAGTTAGGATCTCTCCAGAGCAAAGAAGCAGGGAGAGGAATTGTTTTGGGACAGCCAGCTTTATGGTAGGTATCTCTCTAATGTGATGGCTTAGAATTATTTTTATTTTTCCTTTTCATGCCCAATAATGATTTGTTTACAATTTTACTGCTTTTCTGCTCAAGATCTGTGAATTTTAAAGGCATAGCCTAAAATGACCTCACTGTCCACCAAGGAACATTTCCTCTGTCCTAAACCCAAAGTATGCCCAGGTGGGCAAGAAGGCCAATGGAATCCTGGCATCCATCAAGAATAGTGTGGCCAGCAGGAGCAGGGAGGTCATTCTGCCCTGTACTCAGCACTGGTTAGGCCACACCTTGAGTCCTGTGTCCAATTCTGGGCCCCTGAGTTTAAGACATTGAGACACTTGAACGTGTCCAGGGAAGGGCAACGAGGCTGGGGAGAGGCCACGAGCACAACCCTACAAGGGGAGGCTGAGGGAGCTGGGGTTGCATAGCCTGGAGAAGAGGAGGCTCAGGGGAGACCCTATGGCTCTCTATAACTACCTGAAGGGAGGTTATAGCCAGGAGGTGGTTGGTCTCTTCTCCCAGGCAAGCAGCACCAGAACAAGAGGACACAGTCTCAAGCTGCACCAGGGGAAGTTTAGGCTTGAGGTGAGGAGAAAGTTCTTCCCTGAGAGAGATGTTGGCCATTGGAATGTGCTGCCCAGGGAGGTGCTGGAGTCACCATCCCTGGAGGTGTTCAAGAGGGGATTGGACGTGGCACTTGGAGCCATGGTTTAGTAGTCATGAGGTGTTGGGTGAGAGGTTGGACTTGATGATCTTTGAGGTCTCTTTCAACCCTGGTGATTCTGTGATTCTGTGAAAGATTAAAGTGAGGATGCAAAGATGTAGACGAAGTAGTGGTGATCACAGGACAAACAACGATTAATTCCCATCAAGATTACAGACGAATTTATCCATGTGTGGCTTAGGCATCTCTGATGGCAGTCCACATCTCAGAAATCAGAGACAAATGAAACTGCAATGCAAACTGAAAACTACCCAGATAATTTTTCCCGAGTTTTGAAATAGTTTGAATGACGTTCTTGGGCCCTCTCCAGAAACAGAAGTGCCCAGTACTCAAGTAGAGCAAAAAGAAAGCAAATATCCCTGCTGCAGCAAAAAGCAAAAATAGTCCTGGAGCTTTCAAAACCTCCCATCATCATTTCTTTAACCTTGTCCCTCTTGCCTGCGTGAATTCTCAGCCTGTGTTCTTCCAATCCACCCAAAGTGTTGGCATCAAGCAAAATTAATGACACTTTAATGATGCAGCCCTAGCCACACAGACCTCCTTCAGCTGGAACTACTTCAAATCAAGCTCTCCATCCTTCCTTTCTGGGCTTTTCAGTGCCTGTCTCACTTTCAGATTTCTTTCCTTTTATTTTGCTGGTCTAACACATTCCATTTTGCAGCCAGTGCTGAACATTGTTTCCTTCTGAGTTTTTTCAACCCTTGTAAAAATATGTATTGTTTTTAATTAGCTTTTGTCTCTATAGGCCATTATATTTAGGTTTCCTTAGTTATTTCTATATACTATATGATCTGCCTCCTTCTTCAGAACTACCTCATCCTTCCTCTATTCTACTCTCATGAGACCCCAGATGGAGTACTGCATCCAGTTCTGCATTCGGTTCTGGTGTCCCCAGCACAAGTAGGACACAAAACTGTTGGAGCAGGTCCAGAGGAGGGCTTCAAAGATGATCAGAGGATTGGAGCACCTCCCTTATGGGCACAGGCTGAGAGACCTGGAAAGCCTGAGAGAATGTTCAGCCTGGAGAAAAGAAGGCTCTGGGGAGACCTAATAGCAGCCTTGCAATACCTGAAGGGGACCTAGAGGAGAGCTGGGTCAGGACTTTTTACAAGGGCTTGGAGTGATGAGATGAGAAAGAATGGATTGAAGCTCGAGGAGGGGAGATTTAGATTGGAGATTAAGAGGAAATTCTTTACAGTAAAGGTGATGAAGCACTGAAGCAAATTGCCCAGGGAGGTTGTGGATGGCCCCTTCCTGGAGATGTTCACAGCCAGGTTGGACAAGGCCTTGAGTAACCTGGGCTGGTGGCAAGTGCCCATGGCAGGAGGGCTGGAAGCAGATAATCTTTAAGGTCCCTTCCAACCCAGACCATTCCATGGTTCTGAGATTCCTCAAACAGCCATGCTGCTGCAAACACTCCAATCTCTTGGAATACAAGCAATAAATGGAGGCAGTGTATTTCTTCCTTCTCTGTTTGTGTAACATGGTCTGCAACAGAAGTTACACCTCAGGAATTACTCCTTAAAATCAGAATCTGTGAGATAAGCCAGAAGAATATTGCAGTGTTTGGTTTTTAATTCAGCAGAATCATAGAATAATAGAATGGTTTGGGTGGGAAGGGACATTTAAAGGTCAGCTACTCCAAGCCCCAGTTTTTCTTTTCATAGATCACTCTTTCTGCCATAGTGCAGATTTCTCCCAGTTGCAGCCTTTGCTTCTTGGAGCCCAAGAGCCATGATACTCAAAATTATCTAGATTAAGCTGAAGTTAGAAAAAGTTAAGCTGATCATTTGATCTCCAATCACCTCATACAAAAATCCCAGTGTTTTGTAATGACATCATACATAATCATAAGGCCAAATGGAAGGCCATAGATCTTTTTTGCACCATTTCCCTTGGCCTTATTAATCAGAAGATATTTCTGTATTGCACTTTTTCTTCTCTGTGTGGCTAATTCAACACATGTAGTCCCTTTTATAATTCATGATTTATCTCCACATCAGATTTTCACTACTCTGTCAGCTTTACAATAAATTCAACGTGAAACAAGTTCCCTCTATTCGTTATATGCTTTTAGACGTGTGGTTGGGTCATAACTAATGGGGCTGGAAGGGAGCTCTGGAGATTATCTAGCCCAATGCCCCTGCTAAAGCAGGGTCACCCACAGCAGCTTGCCCAGGGAATTCCAGGAACCCACAAAGAATGTCAGAGTGCAGTGATACTTCAACCACACAGATTAAGGACAAAGCAAATTGTAATGTTGCCTTCTTCTTGCTCATTCTTTTTTAAGGAGCAAAATGTTTCCCATGAGCAAAACTTCATACTTCTGTACAAACCTTACTACATCATTGACTGTCAGGATTGTTTTACTTCAGACTCTCGTGACTACTGCAGCCAGATTATAGAATCACAGAATCATTTTGGCTGGAAAAGACCTTCGTCAAATCCAACCATCAGCCCAACACCACCATGGTCATTAAACCATGTCCCAAACAGCCATGGCCACAGGCTTCTTGAACACCTTCAGGGGCAGTGACTCCACCACCTCCTTGGGCAGCCTGTTCCAGTGCCTGACCACTCTTTCACTGAACATTTTTTTTTCCTAATTTCCAACCCAAACCTCCCCTGGCATAACCTGAGGCCATTTCCTCTCCACCTATCACTATCATATAGTCATACTCCTTCCGCTGAACATTTCTACCAAGCGAAAAAGATCTTTTTCAACCTAATAGTTGGATGGTTCATCAAAAGAGCCTGGTTTTAGTTCAGACCAGACAGTTTTTAGGCTATCTGGTTTGGCCATCCAGACATTTTCTTACAGCTCACATCAGAACCCCATTTATGCTCAAACCCCTTACAGCATCTGCAGAGATACATGCCCTTCCTAGCTGATAATCCCAGGCACTGATATAGGCTGGGCAGCAACTGGCTTGAGAGCAGCCCTGAAGAAATGGACCTGGGGGTGCTGGTGGATGAGAAGCTCAACATGAGCCACCAGTGTGCACTTGCAGCCCAGAAAGCCAATCACATCCTGGGCTGCATCAAGAGAAGCATAGCCAGCAGGTCAAGGGAGGTGATTCTCCCCCTCTACTCTGCTCTGGTGAGACCCCACCTGCAGCACTGGGTCCAGTTCTGGAGCCCCTATGACAGGAAGGATCTGGAGATGCTGGAAGGTGTCCAGAGAAGGGCCACGAGGATGAGCAGAGGGCTGGAGCTGCTCTGCTATGGGGACAGACTGAGGGAGTTGGGGCTGTTCAGTCTGGAGAAGAGAAGGCTCTGAGGAGACCTCATTGTGGCCTTCCAGGATCTGAAGGGGACTACAAGAAAGCTGCGGAAGGATTTTTTAGCATGTCAGGTAGTGATAGGACTGGGGGGAGTGGAACAAAACTAGAAGTGAGTACATTCAGATTGTATGTTTAGGAGGAAGTTCTTCCCCATGCAGGTGGTGAGACACTGGCACAGGTTGCCCAGGGAGGTGGTGCAAGCCTCATCTCTGGAGGTTTTTAAGGCCAGGCTGGATGTGGCTCTGAGCAAGCTGCTGTAGTGTGAGGTGTCCCTGCCCATGGCAGGGGGGTTGGAACTGGACGATCCTTGAGGTCCCTTCCAACCCTAACAGTTCTATGGTTCTATGCCTGCTAACATGCAAAATACACTATGTGAGGTTGCTAAGTTAAACTGCTCTTCCAGTCTGAGAAACAAACTTATCCTTCATAAATCTGCTTCTGTTGGATGTATACTCACCTCACCCTCCAACCAGGAAGAGGAATATTCCCCCCCCCAGCATAAACTCCTAGGGGTGCAAACCATGCCTGCATCTATATTTGCAATTACCTAGCACATTGCAGCATTCCCCCCACACAAAATCATAATCTGCAGCCTGCAGAATGTGCTTCTCCAGCATAAAGCATCTGCTTTCACAGTTCATTAGAAGTTGCTTTTCCCTCTTATGGCTTCGTGGATAACTTTATCCATACTCTTTAGAGCCAACAGTAAATTGGCATTTCCAAAGTCGCAGTCTGAACACTTTTCAGAAGCTGCGGCAGACACGCATCGTGTTGGCTTTATCAGCTCCTGCCCTGCTCTCCTTATTCTCTTGACAGACTTTCCTACATGCCAGAAATGGAGGTTTTGCTCTAATCTTGTGCTGCTGTTTTTCATTCTACCTTTTTAACCATTTCTTTTATGTTTTCTTTCACAGGCTGTTCAGCTTTTTCTGTCGGGCAGCACTATTTAGGCAGAGAGCCAAATGATTCCTAGAGGCTCATGGGCTCAGGCCTGCCTTCTCTCCGCTATTGAGGGCTAAACCAGAGACTTATGGAATGGTTTGGGTTTGAAGGGACCTCTTTTGACTTTTTTTGGAGAGAGCTGGGATTGTTTAGTCTGGAGTAGAGGAGGCTGAGGGGAGAACTTGTCACTCTCTACAAATACCTGGGAGGAGGTTGTAGTGAAATGGAGGTCAGATTCTTCTCCCAAGTAATAGGGTGAGAGGAAATGGAATGGAATGGAATGGAATGGAATGGAATGGAATGGAATGGAATGGAATGGAATGGAATGGAATGGAATGGAATGGAATGGAATAGACCAGGTTGGAAGAGACCTTCGAGATCATAGTGTCCAACCTATTATCCAACCCACCTAATCAATTAAACCATGCAACTAAGCACCCTCTCAAGTCTCATCCTAAACACCTCCAGTGATGGTGACTCCACCACCTCCCCAGGCACCCCATTCCAATGGGCAATCACTCTCTCCGTGTAGAATTTCTTTCTAACCACCAGCCTAAACCTCCCCTGGCGCAGCCTGGGTTGACATTTGGTCTTAGTGATCTTTGAGGTCTTTTCCAACCCTAATCATCCAGCCCAAACCCCTCCCTGCAGTCAGCAGAGCCATCTTCAACTAGATCAGGGTGCTTGTAGCCCCAAACAAGAGCTGGAATGTTTGCAGGGATGGGACATCTACCACCTTTCAGGGCCAGTGCCTCAGTACCCTCAACATAAAAATTTCTTCTTTCTACCTTGTCTAAATCTCCCTCTTACTTTAAACCCATCAGTCCTTGCCCTGCCACAACATGCCCTGTTTAAAGACTATCCCCACCTCTCTTATACAACTCATTTAAATACAGGAAGACTGATAGAATGTAAGGAATCCCCAAACATGGGGATAGATCTAATAGATCCCTTAGATCATAGGCATACAATATTTCTTCCAGTCTTCTGCTTTAAGCAGAAGATCTCTCTTATTGCTAAGTTTTATGAATCTTGTTAGCAGCTCATTCCCTGCAAACAGAGCCACAGCCTTGCAAATGTAGAGCACAGAACTCAGCAGTTTCTTGGTTGTGACCACAGGGGTGCTGGGCTGACCCCCAGTTACCCATTCACTCGAGTTACAGGGCATTATTTCATTGGAATGGGGGTTAATTCCAGCCTGGAAGTTCACATTCAGTGCAAGCCTCACATCCTTCACACTACCTCTCACCCAGCAATCTCATATTTGACCCCAGGAGGGCTAAAATTGATCTGAAACTCTTCAAGCAAACTCAAGACAACCATTGCAAATATGTAGGATTTAAACAAGGCTTTAACACAAAACAGCTTGAAGCAGAAAACCCCCAGACATCAGGCTGCCAGGGTGCCCAGGCCCTTCAGCCAGAGGAGGAGCTGTCAAGAACCTGGGCCAGCTTGGAATGAGCACAAAGTCCTTGAGCATCCCCAGCACAAAGCTCCAGAGCAGTGGCCACACTGCTGCCCCAGGCCAGAGCTCCTTATCAATCTGCAAGATTGAGATTGCTGAATTCTTGCTCCATTGGAAAGCTCTAAAGCCTGATCTTGTCTTGGGGTGTAGCACTACCACCTTCCTCTCTGATTCCTCAATGTTTCCTGAGAGCACAAAGTCAGCATGGAAGCTCTGTCTGATGCCAAGGCTCTTTCTTCCCAAGCAATCCAGATTATTATATGACTGACTACTCCTTTTCTTTATCACTCCTCTAATTCTTCTGTGATCTACAAGCTTTCAAAGGGAAGGGTTCTGTTTTATTTTTCCCAGATCATTACTCATATCATGGAAATGCATTAGCCCATGACTAGATCCCTGGGAGACTTGGCTGAAAACATCCCAATTAGTTTACCAGTTTTAAATCTGTTTAATAGGGGATAGACTAATTTATTTGTTTTTTAATGTCCTAATTTCTTGTATGGAGATGTCATGCAGTACTAAGTCAAGTATAGGATTTTAAGTACATTATGACAGCTCAGTAAGCTTTATCAGTCCCTTTAGCTCAGATCTTTGCTCCCAAAGCCTGAAATCTCAAGGCTAAGTGGCTGTTAAACTTTTCTTTCCATCTGTAATTTTTACCATGACCAGTGCCAAAGGCTCATCTTTATTTAAAAGCAGTTCAAACAGAGCCTTACATACAAATCAATGAAGGATGATGACATAAATAAGTTAGGATTAATCAAAATTCAAAGGGGAGGTAGGCTGCTGGCTTGGTTTCATAGAACCATAGAATTGTCAGGGTTGGAAGGGACCTCAAGGATTATCTAGTTCCAACCCCCCTGCCATGGGCAGGGACACCTCACACCACATCAGAGTTTGCCCTGAGCCACATCCAACCTGGCCTTAAAATACTTGAGGGATGGGGCTTCTACCACCTCCCTGGGCAACCTGTTCCAGTGGCTTGCCATTACTTTCTTTGTTTTTTTGTGAAAATGTTGGGATTTTTCCAAATCCACTACCCTAACAAATACTTTTCCCTCTCAGGAAGAGCTCCTTCTTTCAAGATCATAGAGTCACACATCCAGAGATCATCAAGTCCAACCACCCTGCAAAGCAGGACTGCATAGAGCAGTCACAGGTCACAGAAGAATGTTCCACAGAAGAATGGCTTTGAAGCAATAAGGTCTCCCCTGAGCCTCCTCTTCTCCAGGCTAAGCAACCCCAGCTGCCTCAGCCTCTCCTCACAGGGCTGTGCTCTAGACCTTTCCCCAGCCTCATTGCCCCTCTCTGGACATGTTCAAGTGTCTCAATGTCCTTCTTAAATTGAGGAACCCAGATTGCTCATCCAGACATCTAAAGATAAGATTTCCCTCTTCTAGTACTCTCCAAAGCTTCAGGTGCTTAATTTCTTCTGACAGATCTCCGACCACCAAGGAAAGCCTTTCTGTTGTGAATTTTTTGGATTACCACCAGATCATAGCAGCTCAACATCAAGGCCAAAGGAGGGATAGGCTGAGAACTTCCTTATATTAGTAATTAGATATTAAACCTGTCCTCACTTACCTGTGTATCAAGGATTAAATGATGCTTTAACACCACCAGAGATGCTGCAGCCTCAGACTGATCATCAGACTGAGCATGAGGGTCAGCCACCCTGATAGGAAGGAACGGTTCTATGGAGAGGAGAACAAATTTAGATGGGAGCAAACAGCAGATATTTACATCTTTCTATGTGTTTGAATGGTTCTGTTTGAATTAATGACTTCTAGCTTCCAGTGTTTGAGAGCTGCACAACACTTTTGGTCACGGTGTGCTTGCAGAGCTGCAGTAGCAGAAGAATACTATGGGAAGACTCTGATCCATTACAATACAATACAACACAATACAATACACCAGGTTGAAAGAGACCTTCAAGATCATCGCGTCCAACCCATCAACCAATCCAACCCACCTGAACAACTAAACCATGGCACCAAGCACCCCATCAAGTCTCCTCCTGAACACCTCCAATGAAGGTGACTTCACCACTTCCCTGGGCAGCCCATTCCAATGGGCAATCACTCTCTCTGTATAGAACTTCTTCCTAACAGCCAGACTAAACCTGCCTTGGCACAGCCTGATACTGTGTCCTCTTGTTCTGGTACTGGCTGCCTGGGAGAAGAGGCCCACCTCTGGCTGTCTACAACCTCCCTTCAGGTAGTTGTAGAGAGCAATAAGGTCACCCCTGAGTCTCCTCTTCTCCAGGCTAAATAACCCCAGCTCCCTCAGCCTTTCCTCATAGGGCATTTCATTCCATTTAGGCATATTTGTATATATATATGTGTCTCTGTGTGTATAACTACAGTTTTCTATGCCAGTTTCCAGTAATGTTCTGTATTTTTTTCTATGAATATAATTTGCTCAACTAAGAAAAAAAAATACTAAAATCATGGAATCATGGAATTGTTAGTGTTGGAAGGGACCTCAAGGATCAGCCAGTTCCAACCCCCCTGCCATGGGCAGGGACACCTCACACTACAGCAGGTTGCTCAGAGCCACATCCAGCCTGGCCTTCAAAACCTCCAGGCATGAGGCTTCCACCACCTCCCTGGGCAACCTTTGCCAGTCTCTCACCACCCTCATGGGGAACAACTTCTTCCTCACATCCAATCTCAATCTACCCATGTCTAGTTTTGTTCCATTCCCCCCAGTCCTATCACTCCCTGACACCCTAATAAGTCCCTCCCCAGCTTTCTTGTAGCCCCCTTCAGATACCGGAAGGCCACAGTGAGGTCTTCTCGGTGCCTTCTCTTCTCCAGACTGAACAGCCCCAGCTCCCTCAAGTCTGCCCTCATAGGAGAGGAGCTCCTCATGTAATCACATAGTTTAACTGAAAAAGAGAGTTTTTCACCAACAGCCAGCATGCATGAGGATACTGCACCAAAACTAACACACATTTCCCAGAGCTGTAAGCGTCCCCAGCCGCTCCAGGTTCAGTATTTCTGTGGTTTTGTCCACCCAGTACAATATTTGGGCACGGGCTTTGCCACCAAAACAAAAAAGAAACACAATGAAAATCAATCCTCGTGCCTCTGCATGCTCAGCCAAGGATACACCATTATGCTTGCAGCAATTAGATTTGACCTGAAATCAGCAAAATGAAGATTTCCCCCAATCCCATTTGCAATGTTCTTGGAGAAAATAGGTAAGCTTTCCAATCTCAGCCCCTCTCTTCTGCTCCATTATTGTGCAAAATGGGCAGCAGAAGCGCCTCATAACTATAAAATGATTATGATTTATCTGGGTATTTTGTTCCTTTAATATGTTATATCAATTGTCCTAATTTAACTAAGTAATTCTGCTAATTTAACTTTGGGGTTAATCTTGCTTTAAGAACAGGGTGGTGGGGTTTCTTTTTTGCTGAACAGTGAGACTGCACTCAGTTGATGCAGTTTCTCTCTCTTTTTTTTCAGACCTGAATGTAACCTTTTTTTTGGGGGGGAGGGGGAAAGGAAGAAAAACAACAAAAGTTTCTAGTATATCATGTGATCAATAGATACAAGTACCTTCATTTTTTAAATTAGTCTAAGGCTATTTTCCTTTTACTGTTGTATAAACAGGGAATTGAAGGGTAAAATAGTTAAAACTTAATGCTATAGTGCTAATGTGGCTTTTAAATCACGTCAGCAGCAATCACTGCATTATAATTAACAATTTATTGAACCAGCAATAAAATGAACATCACATTACTTCTTAAAGCAGCAGAATAAAATGGCTAATAAATAGCATAAGCCAGACAAATTGCAGAGTAATAGAAAATTTTCTTAAGATTTATAGTGTGCAGAAAGATGGATGTGCTATTAGCAGGAGCTCCAATACTTGACAAAATTCTTCTGCAAAGACATAGTTACCAGGCATGTCAGAGTTCACGAGTCTAAGTGGTTTATCCAAATTTCAGCTCGCTGCTATTACAGTGGAAAATACTCATTACAAGGTTTTGTAACTGCAAGCAATGCGTGCATTTGCCAACATTCAGACTGCTACTGCCAAAGAGATACTAAAATATTTTATAAACTGTCAAATAACAAGTCTGCTAGCTTAATCTGAGTCTATGTTATACTTCCCAGGCAGTAAAAAAAAAAAAAGGGAAAAAAAGAAGAAAGATAACACCCCCCCCAAAAACCAACAAAAAATCCTCCTGGGACCAATCCTCAGGTCTTCGCTCAGGCAAAAACTTTCCTTGACTTCAACATCGCAAAGCCACCAGGAGCTTCTGCCTCTCAAAAATGGCTACATTGGGCCTGATGTTACCAGAAAGAAAAATAATAACTCATAGTATCAGTCAGGGTTAGAAGGGACCACAAGGATCAGTTAGTTCCAACCCCCCTGCCATGGGCAGGGACACCCCACACTAGATCAGGCTGGCCAGAGCCTCATCCAGCCTGGGCTTAAACACCTCCAGGGATGGGGCCTCAACCACCTCCCTGCACAACCCATTCCAGGGCTTCACCACTCTCAAGGGGAAGAACTTCCTCCTCACCTCCAGCCTGAATCTCCCCACCTCCAGCTTCATTCCATTCCCCCTAGTCCTATCACTACCTGATAGCCTCAAAAGTCCCTCCCCAGCCTTCTTGTAGCCTCCTTCAGATACTGGAAGGCCACAATGAGGTCACCTCGGAGCCTTCTCTTCTCCAGACTGAACAGCCCCAGCACCTTCAGTCTGTCCTCACAGGAGAGGAGCTCCAGCCCTCTGATCATCCTCTTGGCCCTTCTCTGGACACCTTCCAGCACCTCCAGATCCCTCTTGGAATATGGGCTCCAGAATTGGAGGCAGTACTCCAGGTGGGGTCTCACCAGGGCTGAGCAGAGGGGGAGAATCACCTCCCTTGCCCTGCTGGCCACACTTCTCCTGCTGCAGCCCAGGATCTGATTGGCTTTCTGGGCTGCAAGTGCACACTGAGAGCTCCTGTTGAGCTTCTCATCCACCAGCACCCCCAAGTCTCTCTCCTCAGGGCTGCTCTCCAGGAATTAGGGAAGAAACACAGATTCAGTGAAGCTGGAAGCTCAGCTAAACACCTCATTCCTAGCAGGGCTGAGGTTACTGACAAGGAAACCGTTGCTGCCTTTTAAACGTTCCTGCTGCTAAGCTGTGTTGTGATTCGTCATGTCAAAGTGTCTCTCTTATGTTCTTCTTTCAACATAACAGATGCAGTTTTACATGACATGTCACAACATGGAGCATCAACTGGAAAGAGTCTCAAAGAGCTCCTTTCCCCCCACCCCCTCTTGAAAAGGGAAAAAAAGGACAAAAAACCCCAACCCAGCCCATCCTGCATTTCACTGATGTGCAGCAAGGCAACTTGCTATGCAGATTTTTGGGAGCAGACAGTGCATTTAGGATCTGTAAGGAAAGGACTTTTGACCTTCAGTTTCAAACTGAAATGCATCTATCAACTAAGTGCTGTTCCAGTTTCAAATGTATTGAGCAGACAAATTTTAACATGAAATCTGGAGTGAGCTCTGCAGTAATTAGCTGCTGAGACAAGAGATGCTGATAAGAACAGGCATGCTTTTAGAGAACACATTATTCTCTGAACCTTTCTGGTTGACAGAAGGCTGAACCTGAGCCAGCAGTGTGCCCAGGTGGCCAAGGAGGCCAATAGCATCCTGGCTTGCATCAGAAACAGTGTGGCCAGCAAGAGCAGGGAAGTCATTCTGCCCTGTGCTCAGCACTGGTTAGGCCATACCTTGAGTCCTGTGTCCAGTTCTGGGCTCCTCAGTTTAGGAAAGATGTTGAGCTGCTGGAAGGTGTCCAGAAAAAGGCAACAAAGCTGGGGAGGGGTCCGGAGCACAGCCCTGTGAGGAGAGGGAAATGTAGATTGGCATGGAAATTAATCAATTCCCTCCACCAGCTGAACCACACCAAGTTCTGCACCCTGATTTTGGTTCAAGTTTTGGTGAACTCCTCACAACAGCTCAGCCTTCCTGGGCTTAAAAACCTTTTAGAACTCTTAGATCCAGAGGAGTACCTGAAAGGAGGTTGTAAACAGGTGGGGGTTGGTCTCTTCTCCCAGGCAACCAGTACCAGAACAAGAGGACACAGTGTCAAGATGTGCCATGGGAGGTTTAGGCTCAAGGTGAGGACAAAGTTCTTCCCAGAAAGAGTAATTGGCCCTTGGAATGTGCTGCCCAGGGAGGTGGTGGAGTCCCTGTCCCTGGAGGTGTTCAAGAGGGGGTTAGACATGGCACTTGGAGCCATGGTTTAGTTGTCAGGAGGTGTCAGGTAATAGGTTGGACTTGATGATCTCTGCAGTCTTTTCCAATCATACCAGCCTGCTCGATTCTATGATCATTCGTATGTGCCTACACACAGAGTTATTTTATGGAGAGATACATAGATAAAGGAAAACTGGTAAGATGTGGAATAGAATAGAATAGAATAGAATAGAATAGAATAGAATAATAGAATAGAATAGAATAGAATAGAATAGAATAGAATAGAATAGACCAGGTTGGAAGAGACCTTCAAGATCATTGTGTCCAACCTGTCATCCAACACCACCTAATCAACTAAACCATGCAATCAGCACCTCCCCAGGCAGCCACAGATAGCTATGCAGTCTCATCTCTGACCTATGCACATTCTCATGCACTGTTACAGCTCTTTCACTGGCAGTGCTGCTCACATCCAAATAAATTTCCCACTGTATGCCTTTACATTGGGAAGAGAAAACAAAAAGAAGGGAAAAAGGTGGGACAGGACATGCTTAATTTTAAACATATTAAAAAATACATTTACATACATCTTATATATGTATATATGTGTGTGTGTGTGTACAGATACCCACAGTATTATAGTCTAAAGAACACTGTCAAATTCTTACTTTAGAGGTCTAAGAGGCAGGTAAGAAGGAAGAGGATGATAACAACCTTCTGTGTAAAGAACAAGATACCTCCATTCACCTCTGAAGCTATATCTGAGATGCTGCTGTGCTCCTGACCTCATATGCCAAGGAGCAAAGCAAAAGACACAAGGGAATTTGTTTTTCTCAATTACCTTTGGAGTTGTGAAGAGAAACTGAGAACTCTGAGTCTGTAAAAATGACCCAAAAGGGAGAAGCAGACAAATGTTGCTGCTGTTGGTCACAGTAACTATGTAATGTGAGCTAGATAGGTACAAGAATTCTATGTGGAGGAAAAAAAAGAAGATAAAAGAAAGTATGGTGGGTTGAAGTTTCTTAGAGGAGAGGGGGAGAGGGGGGGAGAGGAGGGGGAGAGGAGGGGAGAGGAGGGGGAGAGGAGGGGGAGGGAGGGGAGAGGAGGGGGGGAGGAGGGGGAGAGGGGGGGAAGGAGGGGGAGGAGGAGGGGGGAGAGGAGGGGGAGAGGAGGGGAGAGGGAGGGGAGAGGAGGGGGAGAGGAGGGGGAGAGGAGGGGGAGAGGAGGGGGAGAGGAGGGGGAGAGGAGGGGGAGAGGAGGGGGAGAGGAGGGGGAGAAATCCCCTTGTTGAACATCTCATATGTTGGCTTCTAAAGAGGGGCAATTTCCTACCCAGTAAAGTCAAAGGCACTACCAAAGGTACAATTTCTAGTGACACAAAGCCAGAGAAAAGCATCCCCAAATTCAGCATGGAAGTGTCTAATTTGCTGTAACTTAACTTTCTGATTGAAACAGCACATTCTGCAGTGACAAGTACCTACTAAAGAGGCATACAGAGGACATTTTATGATCAAAAAAGAGTTACTGGGTAAGTGCTTTACAAAGTTGAAGTCTCCTGGCGAGCTTACTCCAGATGAAAATAAATAACTGGGCTTGGAGGTAGAGGAACCAGCAAAAAAGAAAATGTTTATTAAAGGAGAAGTTAAGAGAACAGTTTTTTATGTAAGATGTGAGTTCACTGGGAGGAGAGGGAGGGCAGTTCTTTTAAGATGATCAAGTGATAGGTTGCCTTAGTAAGAAGTTTCATTAAATCTTATTAAATCTGCTCCAATCAGGACTCTCTCATTTCTGCAGTTTAGACAAGTCAGCTCTTTCTGAAGTGAGCAAATTTTCCTTCTGCTGCCATCTTGTGCCCCAGAATCTCAGCTTACCCAAAAACAGGAAAACAAACAAACAAACAAAGAACAAAAGGGGGGGGTGAAACAGGAAAAACAAGGAAAAAATAAGGGGAAAAAACAAGGAAAAAAAATAAGGGAAAACAAGGAAAAAAATAAGGGGAAACAAGGAAAAAAATAAGGGGGAAACAAGGAAAAAATAAGGGGGAAACAAGGAAAAAATAATAAGTTTGAACAATGAAAAATAAGGGGAAAACGAAAAAATAAGTGGGAAAACAAGGAAAAAAAATAAAGGGAAAAAGGAAAAATTAAAGAAAAAATGAAGGGAAAAAATGAAAAATTAAAGGAAAATTGAAAAAAATAAAGGGAAATTTTGGAAAAAATAAAGGGAAAAAAAAAAAATAAAAGGGAAAAAGGGAAAAAAGAAAAGGAAAGGGAAAAATAAAATGGAAGACAGGAAAAAAACTAAAAGGGAAAAAAAAGGAAAAATAAATGGGAAAAAAGGAAAAAAAAATAAAAGGGGAAAAAAAGGAAAAAATAAAAGGAAAAAGGAAAAATAAAAGGGAAAAAAGGAAAAATAAAAAGGGAAAAAAAGGAAAAAATAAAAGGGGAAAAGGGAAAAAAAACAGGAAAAGGAAAAAGTAAAAGGGAAAAATAAAAGGGGAAAATGGAAAAATAAAAGGGGAAAAAAGGAAAAATAAAAGGGAAAAAGGAAGGACTAAAAGGGGGGGAAGGAAAAAGAAAGGAAAAAAAGGGAAAAATTAAAGGAAAAAGGGAAAATAATGGGAAAAGGGAGAAACTTAAAGGAAAAAAGGAAAAAGTTAATAGAATAAAAATGAAAAATACATTAAAAAAGGGGAAAATAAAAGGGAAAAAAGGAAAAATTAAAGGGGGGAAAAAAGGGGGGGGAAAAAGAAAAAAGAAAAAAAGGAAACCACAATACAACCCACATAAATATCCAACTGTTACATATCTCTCATAGCTCTGAAAATACCCTTCAAATCATAGTTAAGGAATAGAGAGTAGGAAATGTTTGCTACTACCTACAGAAAAATTAGATTAGGAACTGGGTACAAAATAGAGTGCAGAGAGTGTTGGTCAGTGGTGCCAGGGCCAGCTGGAGAACTGTAACCAGTGGAGTCCCCCAGGGATCAGTGCTGGGGCTAGTCCTATTCAACATCTTCATTAATGACATTGATGAGGGGACAGACAGACGAGTCTGTTCAGCAGGTTTGCTGAGGATACCAAACTGGGAGGCATGGTGAGGCACCTGAAGGCTGTGCAGACATCCAGTGAGACTTGGACAGACTGCAGAGAGGAACCTAATGAGGTTCAACAAGGATAAGTGCAGAGCCCTGCACCTGGGAAGGAAGAATAAACTGCACCAGTACAGGTTAGGAGATGATCTGCTAGAAAGCAGCCCTGTGGAGAAGGACCTGGGAGTGCTGGTGGATAAGAAGTTCTCCATGGGTCAGCAATGTGCCCTGGTGGCCAAGAAGGCCAATGGATCCTGGGGTGCATTAAGAGGAATGTGTGCAGCAGATCCAGGGAGGTTCTCCTCCCCCTCTACTCTGCCCTGGCGAGACCTCACCTGGAATATTGCACCCAGTCTTGGGCTCCCCAGTTCAAGAAGGAGAGGGTTCTACTGGAGAGGGTCCAACAGAGAGCTACCAGCATGACGAAGGGACTGGACCACTGCTCTATGTGGAGAGGCTGAGAGCCCTGGGGCTGTTTAGCCTGGAGAGGAGAAGACTGAGAGGGGGGTCAAGAGGGAGAGGACAGGCTCTGCTCATTTGCACCCTGGGATAGGATAAGGAGTAATGGATATGAACTACAGCACAGGAAGTTCCACCTCAACATGAAGAGGAGCTTCTTCACTGTGAGACACAGCTAGGTTCTGTGGTCCTGCTCTGGCAGGGGGGTTGGACTCAATGATCTCCTGAGGTCCCTTCCAACCCCTACCATCCTGTGAAATAGTTGTT
Source organism: Colaptes auratus (assembly GCA_015227895.2). Lineage (NCBI taxonomy): Eukaryota > Metazoa > Chordata > Aves > Piciformes > Picidae > Colaptes > Colaptes auratus. Next base: position 51,403,630 of record CM026887.1, read on the forward strand.
CAGATACTCACAAATCAGATCAAAGTTGTGGGAAGAGGGGGGTTAATTTACAATAGCTTTGTATTCTCATAGCCATCTAGCAATAACTTCATTATTTAATGTTTTATTGCTAATAAAATGCAGTCTGACAGAATCACAGGAAAATGGAGTGCACCACGAGGTTGGTGAGACACTGGAACAGGCTGCCTGGGCAGCTGGTAGAAGCCTCATCCCTGGAGGTTTTTACAGCCAGGCTGGATGTGGCTCTGAGCAACCTGCTGTAGTGAGAGGTGTCCCTGCCCAAGGCAGGGGGCTTGGAACTAGATGATCCTTGAGGATCCAGCCCTGATAATTCTATGATTCTGTGGGACCTCTGTAGGTCATCCAGCCCAATCCCCCTGCTAAAACAAGGTCACCCACAGCAGGTTGCCCAAGATCCCATCATCCATGGGGGGTCTGGAATCTCTCCAAGGAAGAGGACTCCAGAATTTCTCCAGGCAGCCTGTTCCAGGGCTCCAGCACCTTCAAAAGCAATTATTCTTTCTTTTATTGAATTTCCCTACCCATTTCAGACAGGGAAGAAAAGGAGTCTTTTAAGGAAGGATTTGAAGGAAAACACAGAGATAACATTGTGAGAGCTAAGGGATGCTTACCCAGAGCATGATTGGACACACAGGGTGCTAGTTAATTTGTTATACCCAGGAACAACATCAGGCTTTGTGTTCCCATCCTTGGGATCAATAAAATCCAAGCTGTCCTGTTTTGAGGACAGCGACAACCATGGGAGCAGAGTGCTGCAGCACAGTATTAATGATCAGGCTGACTTCTTGTGCTAGGGTAACTAAAAGGAGAGATGGCTGCACAGCATTATTGCCACTTCCTCCTGTCTCCTGTGCCACTACCCTTGTCTTTAGAATAGAATAGAATAGAATAGAATAGAATAGAATAGAATAGAATAGAATAGAATAGAATAAACCAGATTGAAAAAGACCTTCGAGATCATTGAGTCCAACCTATCACCCAACACCATCTGATCAACTAAACCATGGCACCAAGTGCCTCAGTCTCTTCTTAAACACCTCCTCCTTATCCATCCTGGCAGGAATCATATAAAACCTGTGTCTCTTATGGGAGACATTTCTTCTTTTAGCTGAACTACAGGCATTTGATCTTGCTATCCACATTCCATGAGCATTCTATCTACAACTTCATTGTAAAACTTCCAGACATCTTCCCTTCTCCTGCTTTACTTCCCCCTTTAAAGAAGAGCTTCACACATGTTCTTTGCTGTCCACCTTTCATAACTTCTTCACTCCCAAAAAAATCTAAAAATCCCCCAAATCCTTCATACTCAGAACCTAGACCATAGTATCATAGTACCAGTCACAGTTGGAAGGGACCACAAGGCTCAGCTAGTTCCAACCCCCCTGCCATGGGCAGGGACACCCCACACTAGATCAGGCCGGCCAGAGCCTCAATGATGATGACCAGATGATGTTTGAAAGCCCATAGGGACAGACAACCTCTGAGAAGTGCCTTCACATAGCTGATGCTGCCATCCAAGCAGGCACAACACATGCAGAATTGCATGGGCTCCAGCAGCAGCCTCAGAGCAGCACTGCTAAGCCATTGACTGCTGGTTACACCTTGAACAGTCAGCAGCTATGACTTTTGGTCAGCAGTCCACCAGTTTCTCCCCCACCTAAAGTTTACTCACCCAGAGTAAATTTAATGTACTGGTTTCCCATTTCTAGGCTGCCAGAAAGCTTACCTGTGGGTTATGGAGTTGTTCTTTAAAGCTGTGCAGAATATGAACCACATACAAGCATAAAAAATACTTAGGTTAGAAAGGACCTTTAAAGGTTATCTAGTCCAACCCCCTGCAGTGAGCAGAAACATTTCCAACTAGACCCCATCACTCTCTACAACTACCTGAAAGGACATTGTGGAGAGGTTGGTGCTGGTCTCTTCTCACAGGTCATTAGCAATAGAACGAGAAGGAGCAGCCTCAAGCTGCAATTGGGTAGGTGCAGACTGGGCACAAAAGAAGTGGTCAAGCATTGGAATGTGCTGCCCAGGGAGGTGGAATCACCAACCCTGGAAGTGTTTAAAGGTCATTTAGATGTGGTGCTCACAGATATGGTGTAGCTGAAAAGGAACCACTGAGACATAAAGTCATAGCATCACAGAGCTGTTATGGTTGGAAGAGACCACTGAGAAAATGTTTGGGTTCTTTTCTACCATTGCATGTATTTCCATATCACATTTAATGTCTATCAGTAGATGCTCATTAAGAAAAATGAAGTAAAGGAGGCTACAAGATTCCCTCATTTCCCAATGAATTTTGGAAGGAAATGCACAAAATGGACACAGAGCTACAATTTTTCCCAGACCCATGGACACTGCAAAGTTACTAAAAACATTCTTTCCTCTACTCCTATTGCCTGTTATCTCTGACCTTCACAGTACAGACTTTCGGTATGGAATAGAGCCTAAATTAAAGGAGTTCAGAAATAAACTCTATTTGAGACAACAGAGATGCCTTGAGCAATATCCTTCCTCACAGTATCACTAAGGTTGGAAGATACCTCAAAGATCATCGAGTCCAACCTGTCACCACAGACCCCATGACTAGACCATGGCTCCAAGTGCCACATCCAATCCCCCCTTGATCACCTCCAGGGATGGTGACTCCACCACCTCCCTGGGCAGCACATTCTAGTGGCCAACAACTCTCTCTGGGAAGAACTTTCTCCTCACCTCCAGCCTAAACTCCCCTGGCACAGCTTAAGACTGTGTCCTCTTGTTCTGGTGCTGCTGGCCTGGGGTTCTTCATAGAAAGAGTGATTTGCCATTGGAATGGGCTGCCTGGGGAGGTGGTGGAGTCACCATCTCTGGAGGTGTTTAAAAGGAGACTTGATGAGGCACTTGGTGCCATGGTCTAGTTGATTGGATGGTGTTGGGTGATAGGTTGGACTCCATGATCTCTAAGGTCTTTTCCAACCTGGTTAATTCTGTATTCAATTTATTAGAATATAAACAATTCAGATTGGCTCTGGGCCCCACTTATTGTACAGTAATACTAGACTGATAAATCTAATCCATGATTCACACCCAAAAAGCACAAAACAAGATGCCTTGTTCTAGCCAAGCTAGAATAAAGTCACTTGGGGAACACACCCAGACCAGCAGAACTTCAAATCTTGCTCTTGATTGCCTGCACACACAGAGGACACAGAAGGAAAAACAACAACAACAAAAATACCTTGGAGTGGTGATGTCATTATTTATTAATTTAAGCTCCAGGGGAAGGGCCTGGAGAATAAATCTGGGGAAGAGTGACTGAAGGAGCTGGGGATAGTTTGGAAAGGAGGAGGCTGAGGGGAGACCTCATTGAAAGGAGGCTGTGGAGAGGTTGGTGCTTGTCTCGGCTCACAGGTAATTAGTGATAGAACAAGAGGGCATGGCCTCAAGCTGTGACTGGGTAGGTTTAGACTGGACATTAGGAAAGATTTTTTCCCAGCAAGAGTGGTCAGGCATTGGAATGTGCTGCCCAGGGAGGTGCTGTGTCCCCAGGCCTGGATGTGTTTAGGGGTGGTTTGGATGTGGTGCTTAGGAATATGGTTTAGGGGTGACCCTCGTAGAGTAGGGTTGTGGGTTGGACTTGGTGATCCTGAGGGTCTTTTCCAATCTCAGTGTTGCTGTGACTCTGTGATATATCAAAAGCATGAAATGTGGTGTTTGCTTCTCACAGAATTTCACAGGAGGTTGTGCTGGAAGCAGCAACTTGCAAAAGCAGAGCGAGATTTCATTTAGGCAACTTCAGAGAGAGGCATCAGGGAAGTGCTCTGCACAGGGGAATGGATACAGCACACAGAAATAAAGGATTTGGCAATGTGATTCACAGCACATAAGAAAAAAACCTCTGATAAAAAGAATGGCAAATGCCCATCCTCATTCAGCAGTGCAGGTGCAGAACATCCTTTAGATTCCAGGGAACGACAAAACCAGCAAAAAAAAAAAAGGAAAGGAAGAAATACCTAAACAAAGCTAGATTATCCTCATTTATGATCCTGATTATACTTACCTCTGTGGGCACAGAAGAGAGGACATATCATTAAATCCAACCCAGCCAGCATGCTAACCCCATGCCTTAAAGCAGACAAAAACAAGCTTTACATTGGCTGACTTAAAAGCAATAGCACAAACCCCTCCCTGGAAGGAGAAGTTTAGCTCAGCAGGTGAAACCAGTGCTGCTTCCAGGTGGTGGCAGTGGTGGTGGTGCCTTCCCCAGGCTTAAAAAACAAACTGGTGTGAACCATGAAGAGCTGGGGCATCACAAACCCACCACATTTCAGAAGCTTTTATACAATACAATACAATACACCAGGTTGGAAGAGACCTTCAAGATCATATTCGCGTCCAATTTCCCAGTGAGGCCAGAGGTTCCTCACCCTTGGCAAAGAACCCAGGCCAGTTTTTACTCCTTGGATTCAAGAGTTTTACCTACTTTATTTTTCTGTTTACTGGGTAAACTGCAGCAAGAGTTGACTTTTCTTTAAAGAAGAAAGGAAGCACCAGCTCATGGAGATGGACACATCCTGCAATGGTTTTCTTCTTGCAGCCAGCACAATGGTCAGGCACCTGGGGACCACCAACTAAACCATTCCTTAGTTCATGGCACTCCCATGCTAGGGACACCTTGATGGAAGCAAAGGAGGAGGAGATTCATAGTCAGAGAATGGTTTGAGTTGGATGGGACCCTAAAGATCATCCAGCTCCAACCCCCTGCCTTGGGCAGGGACACCACCCACCAACCCAGGCTGCTCAAGGCCTCATCCAACCCAGCCTTGAACACCTCCTCAAGGGCAGAGATTAGTAATTCCCTTCCAGTGGCCTTTCCCCCACCACAGGGAAATGGAGGGGTTTAGAATCACAGAATTGTTTGGGTTGGAAGGGACCTCAAGGATCAGCCAGTTCCAACCCCCTGCCATGGGCAGGGACACCTCACACTACAGCAGGTTGCTCAGAGCTACATCCAGCCTGGCTGTAAAAACCTCCAGGCATGAGGCTTCCACCACCTCCCTGGGCAACCTCTGCCAGTCTCTCACCACCCTCATGGGAAGAACTTCTTCCTAACATCCAATCTCAATCTACCCATGTCTAATTTTGTTCCATTCCCCCAGTCCTATCATCCTTGACATCCTCAAAAGTCCCTCCCCAGCTTGCTTGGAGCCCCCTTCAGATACTGGAAGGCCACAAGTGGTATGGAAAACTGGGTGTGAGAAGTCACTTCAGCAACAACCCAGAAAACACATGGGGCTTCCAGGTGAGCTGCAGAGCCCTTGTAAAACCACCTTCCACTGAAACAGCTTTTCATGTGGAACCTGAAGGTTTACACCATGTTAAAAAGTGACCATTTCTTCAGATGGACAGAGCTGCAGAACACAAGTGGCATGCAAATTTGAGGCTCATTATTCTAAAATCATAGAATTGTTCAGGTTGGGAAAGATCTTTAAGATCACCAAGTCCAGCTGTTAACCCAGGATCACCAGGTCACCACTAAACCATGTCCTTCAGCACCACACCTACACGACTTTTAAATCCCTGCAGGGATAAGGACTCCATCACTGCACTGGGCAGCCTGTTTCAGGGCTTGACAACCCTTTTGGAGAAGAAACTTTTTCCTAATATCCAACCTAAACCCCTCCCTGGTGCAACTTGAGGCTGTTTCCTCTTGTCCTATCACTTGTTCCTTTAGTGAAGAGACCAACCCCAGCCAAATCCTAGCTGGGCAGGATGGGGGATAAGGGCATATACAGAATTAACCAAGTTGGAAAAGACCTTTGAGATCAAGTCCAACGTGACACCCAGCATCATCTAATCAACTAAACCATGGCACCAGGTGCCTCATCCAGGCTCTTCTTAAACACCTCCAGGGATGGTGACTCTACCACCTCCCTGGGCAGCACATTCCAATGGCCAATCTCTCTTTCTGGGAAGATTATGTATCTTGTATGTGATCCAGCATGAGGCTGGCCTGTGAGCTATGAAGATAAACATCCTGAGTCAGCTGCCACTACATAAAAATGGGACTTCACTGATTTGAGTGGACACTGGGCTGGCAAATGTGGCATTTTCTGTCCAGACACAGCTTTGACACAGTCCAGGAAGGCTTCCGGACCTGCCCTGCAGGCAACTCCTCCAGCTCCTCTTTTGGAGCTGCAGCATCCTGCAAGGCCATCCATCCTGTGGTGCTTGTTGGAACAAATTCCTACTTCATGAGGATATCTGTGTGCATTTTAATGCTGTTAAGACCAAAACATTGGCTGCAGCATCCCACAAGGCCATCCATCCTG
>CM026887.1:51410467-51460246 GCA_015227895.2 Colaptes auratus
AAGAGCATGCTGCCAGCACAGGTATAGGCCTGCATAATGGAGCTGTGACCCCTGAAAGAGCCTTTTCCTTTTAACAACTTTCCGAGTGGGGAGCGAAAGACATAATGAGAGGCATAATGAAGTGGGAGAATGAAACATTAAGTATGCACAGAAGGGATTAGGAGGAAGACTTTGGGTTATTTAATTTTGCTTGGTTGTTATCAACAGTTTTGTCAGGATTAAAAAAAAAAAAAAAGGAGGAAAAAAAAAAGGGGGAAAAAAAAAGAAAGGAAAGAACTGTTAAGCTCCTCGCAAGTCCGGAAAATCTAAGGAAGATTATTACCTGGCTAGGAGTATGTAAAAACCTTGTAAAACTATCAGACTGAGAGAATTTATTCTTTATTATGTGATCTCATGTTCTACAAAATCTCTCTCCTTGCACAGCTCTCTCACAGGTCTCCTTCTTCATTTTATAGACTTGTCAATTCTGGGAATGATCTAATCGTTGAGGATTTAAGGTAAGTACAGCGTTGTACTGAATGCTAATAATCAGGAGCTCTTGTTTGAAAGTCTTTCCTGTGAAGCTCTGCAGTTCAAAAGGGAATGCCTTAACATAAAAAAAGGATGCCTGATATTTAACACCTAATGAAATCATTAAAGAGAGATCAGGCTTGATTGCAAACGTTAGCGTTATCAGATCTCCACACACGCCACAAGTATGGTGAAGAAAGAGAAGGAAATTAACAACTCTAACTCTCATTAATTGAGGTAGAAAATAGAAGGGGGAAGAGATTTCAAAGGCTGCCACGTTCCTTCAAGACAAAGGGACCCATCCTGCAGGCACCTTGCTCAAGGAAAAAGCCCTCTGAAAATCATGAGGAGTTTTGTCAGAGAAAAGGGCTGCGGGTCCGGGCAAAAATCGGGCACAGTTGGAGCTTTTCTTTTGGATAAGGAGCTGTGGTTTGTGTTAATGACACAACCAAAAAGCACCGCGGCCCAGCGGTGCCCACTGGCGCTCTGTGAGCGGTTCGTGCATGCTTGGTATCCTCCAGGAACTCCAAGAAGAATACATATGAAGATAAAAAATAGTTGCTCTTTATTCCTGTCAGTGGGTTTTGCTTTGACTCCGCTGATCAATATCAGCGGTGCATTGGTTACTATGGGAATGAGGCTTTCCTGCACTCAAAACCCCAAGTTCCCTTTTTTTCACAAAGGTGAGCAAAATACTTTTAAAAGAAGGTTTTATCTTTTATGCCTTGGGGGACTCTGCAGCCGTCACTTTAAAGGTACTTGGACACTTTGAAATGCAGAATATTATGATCTAGCTCTGGGCAAGTAAAGACTTAAAACCATTGTTACCCCAGAAATCAATGTCAATTCATGTAAGAAAATCTATATGCTCTGGGTGCCTGCCCTCTGTGTGCATCACGGTGCTGTGTGTGCACATAGGTGACCATACACATGTGGGGAGTGTTTGTGCCTGTATGTGCTCTGTATTGGCACATACACAGATAAACCTTCATATAGACTACCCTTAAGGCTTGCAAACAGATTCTGAGATTAAAAAGTACCTAACAATACCTTGGATGCAGCCCTCGGGCTGAGCTAATTATCCACCTCACAACGATCTGAGCCTCTCTGATTATAATCCTGGATAAGAAGTAACCTACTTTCCACTTTTATTATGATAATACATTGATGATAAAATATTTAGTAATGCATTAATACCTATTTTGGTGGCATAACAGTGCCAAGTATATGTGATGTGATGTGTACAGTATTCCCTGAGTGGAATTCATGTAAACAGAAGCTATGATGGATGTGACCTCTGCAGAGACTTTCCAGGTGAGGCAGAGAGAGTGGCAGCAAAATGCCAGATAAAATACTGCCAACTATATCCAGTCTATCTGTTTAAGAGATCCAATGCTAATTAGCTTGAAGGATATTTAAAACCAGGAAATTAACTCTTTTTTACCTTTTCCTGTTCATTTATGGGTTTTGTGGTTCTTTTGGTTTTGGTGGGGTTTTGCTTGGGTTGCTGGGTTGGCTTGGTTTTGATAGGTTGGATTGGTTTGTTTGGTTTTGGTGGGTTCCTTTGGTTTTGGTGGGTTGGCTTGGTTTTGCTGGGTTGGCTTGGTTTTGCTGGGTTGGACTGGTTTGGTTTGGTTTTGCTGGGTTGGCTTGGTTTTGGTAGGTTGGCTTGGTTTTGGTGGGTTTTGTTGTTTGGGTTTTTTAGTTGGTTTGGTTTTTTACATGTCAGAAAAAAAATATAATGTAAGGTAAAGGTGATGATTTTCTGAACATGGAAGGAACTATAAAGGACAGGAAGTTAAAGCAGGAAACTATCTGGGTACCTTCTAGACCACTTTATGGCCCAGAGAGATTTACTGAGCACATAATAGCAAATTAATGAAGAGTGTCTAGTCAAAGCAGAGTCTGGGAAAGAGTTCCCTCATGGGGAAACATTTTCAAGATCCCAATCTATTTAATGACCCTCCCCCCAACCTGTAACATCTGCTTTTAGACTGTGAAGAGGGTCCGTTCTGCACTGATTTCTTCAGTGCTCCTCAGTGATGATCCCAGCTGCATTGAATACTCTTCTATAAACATCAAAAAAGCCACCAGAAGCTCAAGGCTAAGGCTAGTTACAGTATCTCTCCAGCTGACACAGCTGAATAACAGTCTACAGTGACTGTCTACTTCAGTCATGTTGTAAAGAAACAAATAATAATAAAATAAAGGTGAATACTCAGTTGTGGGTCTTATAATTAATGATCTGCATGCTCTCTGCCAAGGTTCCCATGGTTTCTCATAGTAGCCACCAGCAGCAGGTCTCAACCTCACATCAAAGGGCCACAAGGGAAAGAGCCCCTTAATATTCCTGGTAACACACAAAACCATGTGAAACTTATCCTTTGGTTGAAAATCTGACAATTAAACCACAGACACAAGCTCATCAGTAGGAACCACGTAGCTTTGCTTTCCTCTGCAGTTCGAGACATAAAATGAGATTGCTAAGCATCACTGCCTGATACCATAAAAGTTTATGTTAGTTTTAGATTATGAGTTCTTTAAAACACTTTAAAGGACCTTTTATTATTCTTTTTGAGGAGAAAAAAAATTTAAAATTGCAAAAGCCCCTCCAAACCAGAGATGTTCTGAAGACATTCAGAACTGAAGTTCTAAGCGAGTTTATGCAAAACCAACTCGGAGAGGACGCTCATTGTTTCACAGTTTGCCAACTAATGGGACCAAAGTGAGTGCTTATCAAAGTCAATATTGGCCTGCTGACTCTCAAGAAACGATCTAAAAGTGCTTTGGGGGCTCTTTCTATGTTCTATCTTTTCCTGTGTCACTTGGTGTCTCGAATGACAGACGAAGAAGCACTTAAAATGTCTTGCTCAATTCTCTCACTACTGAAATCAAATAAAATACTTATCAAGGAAAAAAAAAAGATCATATTTAGAATGAGATCGTGACACAGGGATCTTCTGAGAAACAGCCTAGGATAATTCAGCAGCCCCACTGGATCTTGCATTTAGAGCAGCCTGAAGTATTCAAGTGACTCAGCAATCAGTGGTGGGTAATTTACAACTTGCTCCTCATTGCTAGCTTACAAACTAAAGTGCTTCTGCACCAACCTTTGCTGAATGCAATGCAGCCTGCCCGGCTCAAGCAGTTGATATTAAAACTAAGGGCCAAACACTGACATTTTCTTGTCTTCGGCTAATTGAAGGTAACATCCCCTACTGGCATGGTAGGGGTTGAAAGTGAACTCTGGATATCATAGAATAGTTGAGGCTAGAAGAGACCTTGGAGATTAGGCTGGAGAAGAGGAGACTCAGGGGTGACTTTATTGCTCTCTACAACTACCTGAAGGGGGTGTAAACAGAGGGTTGGTCTCTTCTCCCAGGCAACCAGCACCAGAACAGGAGGGCACAGTCTCAAGCTGTGCCAGGGGCGGTTTAGGCAGGAGGTTAGGAAGAAGTTCTATACAGCGAGAGTGATTGCCTATTGGAATGGGCTGCCCGGGGAGGTAGTGGAGTCACCATCATTGGAGGTGTTCAGGAGGAGACTTGCTAGGGTGCTTGGTTGCATTTTTAGTTGATTAGGTGGTGTTGGATGATAGGTTGGACACAATGATCTTCAAGTCTCTTCCAACCTGGTCTGGTCTGGGTGGTAGACTCTACCATACAATCAACTGCTCCTAGAAGCTTTCACTCCCACAACTACTGCTGAAACAGTACCACTAAACCATGTCCCTAAGCACCACATCCATGTGTCTCTTAAATACCTCCAGCAATGGTGAATCCTCACTTCCATGGACAACTGTTCACCATTGGGTAACCTTTCTGTGAATAAATTTCCCAATATCCAACCTGAAGCTTCCCCTGTGCAAATTGAGACCATTTTGTCTTGTCCTATCACTTGTTGCACGGAGAAGAGACCAATCCCCACCTGGCTCCAACCTCCTTTGACTCAACAAGTCCAACACCAAGACTGAGAGGTCAGGGTCAACCAGTAATTTAATGGACAGAGGACAAGAGCATACAGTGAAAATCACAGTGATTCTGTTTCATATGGATCAGAAATACATGTTTTAGAGCAAAAAAAACTAATATATGTTGAAATGAAAATAATAACAGCAGTAGCCATCCCATTATTTTGAGTGTCCACCTTAGAGAACCAACAAACACAAGGTCTGATTTTCTTGTGTCACAAAAATCCAGTGCTTCAGCGCTCTGCTAATCCTATCAGAGTTGATTTTAAGGGGCTTGCTCAATACTTCTTTGAGCATAACAATGGTGAAGAGATTCTTGTCCCACATCTAAAATGTGAAAGAATAGAACAAAAATAGAAGTGGGGAGATCAGATTGAATGTTAGAAGAAGTTCTTCCCAATGAGGGTGGTGAGACACGGAACAGGTTGCCCAGGGAGGTGGTGGCAGCCTCATCCCTGGAGGTTTGGAGGCCAGGCTGGATGCGGCTGTGAGCAACCTGATGTAGTGTGAGGTGTCCCTGCCCATGGCAAGGGGGCTGGAACTGGATGAGCTTTGGGGTCCCTTTCAATGCTGACAATTCTGTGATTCTGCAATTACTCTGGAAATAAGCATCATTTTTTGCATTAAAACAAAGAACTTTTTTGGAAAAGGGCGTGAACAAAATTGTGTGCAATCAATGCTAAGGAGGAGCTTTATTTCTACAAGGAAATAGTAAAGTTCAGTTTTATCTCTGAATCTAGGGCTAGTTAATATTATACATAGGCCTTAGCAGGCTAAGAACTTATACAGAACCAAAAGTGTCCCCTCCTTCTAATGTAATGTAGCTTGGGTTTGAAACACAACGTGCCTGTAATTACTTTTAATTTGATTATAAATTTTCCTCTTCCTGAAGTAAACCACTAAGCCTTGGCTACACAGAAAGACATGCAGCATAAAAAACTGGCCACATACGTACTGAATATAGTGGGCATAAAATCCTAATTAAGATAAAACATTCTACCAGAGTACCTACAATAAACACAAATTAATAAACCAATCAGAAATGTGAGCACCTTCAGGAAAATGTAGCATGCATCATATAACCTCACGGAGATAAGTAAGGGGGCTAATGTGAATTTTTTAAATGGACCAAATAATTTGGGGCATAGCTGGGAGCAGTCTCCATAAAGACTGTGGCCTGTAAAAGTGCATATAAAGCTGGTAAGAAGAACGGTCTTTTCCCCTGGCATGGACTCAGCAACTTTTGGGCTCCAAGCTCTTCTGAAAGGGGATCACACACGCAGAATGTTAGGGGTTGGAAGGGACCTCAAAGGATCATCTATTCCAACCCCCCTGCCAGAGCAGGGCCACCTAGAGCAGGTCAGATGGTGAAGGAGAATGCTTTGTTGGCAACCACTGGTAATGCTCTAAAGACAGCAGAAGCACACAAAATCAACCAGGGTGGACAAGACCTCAGAGATCATGAAATCCAACCCATTACCTAATACCTAACACCTCATGATACTAAACCATGGCTCCGAACGCCACAGCCAAGCCTTTTTTGAACACCTCCAGGGATGGTGACCTCCACCACCCCTGGGCAGCACATTCAAAGACCAATTACTCTTTTTGGGAAGAACTTTCTCCACACCTCAAGCTTAAACTTCCCCCGCACAGCTTAAGACTGTGTCCTCTTGTTCTGCTGCTGGTTGCCTGGGAAAAGAGACCAACCCCCCAGTTGTCTACAACCTCTTTCAGGTAGTTGTAGAGAGCAAAGGTCTTCCTGAACTCCTCTTCTCCGTGCTAAACACCCTCTGCTCCTCAGGCTCTCCTCTTAGGGCTTCTGCTCACCAGCCTCGTTGCCCTTCTCTGGAAGACAATTGAAAGAGGAATCCATATCCATCCCCAGAGAGACTGGAGGAAGCAATATTATAAAATAGCTATAATAGCTTTTCTCCACCTAAAAATGTCATCACATTTGAAATATACCTCCTGAACTGAACTGAGCTTGAGGAGGGTAGATTTAGATAAGATACTACGAAAGAAATTGTTTACAGTGAGGGTGGTGTGAGACTCTGAAACTGGTTGCCCAGGGAGGTTTTGGATGCCCCTCACTGGAGTTGTTCAAGGTTAGAGGTTATAGTGGGATGAGCAACCTGGGCTGGTGGAAGGTGTCCCTGCCCATGGGGTTGGACCTGGGTGGTCTTCAAGGTTCCATCCAACCCAAACCATAGCTCCATGCTTAGAAAGTGCTGTTCAAATGGAGAACCTGCCTCACACAAATGTTTTTTTAATAGTCATTAAGAGCACTTTCATAGAATCAGGAAAGCTGGTTTACCTTTAAAAGATCATCCAGTCCAATCCACTGCAGTGAGCAAGAAACCTTCAACTAGATCAGGTTGCTCAGAGTCCCATCCAACATGAGCTGGAATGTTTCCAGGGATCTAGTTTCATAGTTTCAGTTAGGGTTGGAAGGGACCACAAGGATCATCTAGTTCCACCCCCATGCCATGGGCAGGGACCCCCCACTCTACCCTAGACCAGGTGGCCAGAGCCTCATCCAGCCTGGTCTTAAACATCTAGCACCTCTCTGGACAACCTGAGAGGTAACTGGGTGTGTTTGGCATCTCAGTGACTGACCAAGGCTTTGCAAATGATCAGCCATTGGAGCTGCTGGAATAAATGCAAAAATTCTGGCTTTAGCCATGGGAGAGTCTGAAAACAGCTCAAGTGTCAAAGCTTATGCCCAAAACTAATTTTTGCTTATTTTACAGTGGTTGTTGGTCTTTAATGAATACTGACTTTACATATAAGTGCTGAAATTCAGATGCTTCCAGTTTTAATGCCTATTAGGATATGATTAAAGGGTTATTTAGGGTTGGAAGGAACCTCAAGGATCATCTAGTTTCAACCCCCTGCCATGGGCAGGGACACCTCACACTGCAGCAGGCTGCTACAGCCACATCCAGCCTGGCCTTCAAAACCTCCAGGGATGAGGCTTCTACCATCCCCCTGGGCAAACTGTGCCAGTGTCTCACCACCCTCATGGGGAAGAATTCTTCCTAACATCCAATCTGAATCTACTCACTTACAGTTTTGTTCCATTTCCCCCAGTCCTGGCACACTAAAAAATCCCCACCCCTCCACCCCCAGCTTTCTTGTAGCGCCCTTCACATCCGGAAGCCACAATTAGCTCTACTCGGAGCCTTCTCTTCTCCAGACCGAACAACCCCAACTATCTCAGTTTGTCTTCATAGCAGAGCAGCTCCAGCCCTCTGCTCATCCTTGTGGCCCTTCTCTGGACATGTTCCAGCACCTCCAGATCCCTCCTGTAGTAGAGGCTCCAGTACTGGACACAGTACTCCAGGTGGGGTCTCACAGGAGTGGAGAACCAAACCAGATGGTAATCTAAAGCACATTGTCTAAGATTATATTCACTATTGCTCCCGAGACTTGCATGAATTATCTTTTCCAGTAGCATAAAAGCTCATACAGATATTTTTTGGATTTTTCTTTCTTTCTTTTAATACCTTAACTGTTTCTAAGACTTATCATGAGAGCCAACCTGTGGGACGTATGGATCTCTGTTAGTTCATCCTGCCTTCAGGTAGTTCTCTGCAACTACAATCTAATAAGAGAATGAGAAAGGACTTGCTTCCATGTATTTCCACTTGAATTCTCACACTAGAAAGTACCAAGAAGTAAATGTATTTATTTTACATGGTAAGTATTTCAACATGGAGTCCCAGGATGTAGTAAAAGCTGGACTTTGTATGGATTTAAAGAAATCTCTAAAACAGCTTGGAAGAACAGTCAAAGAGACACCAGTAAATACAATTATATGAACAGACTTTTTAGCTCAAGGTTATGAGAAGGGATCCTCTGGGAAATGTCCCCCACACACCGTGCCCACGGACAGACCTTTCCTGCAAGCATCTCTCAGTTGCCACAGGTAGAGAGGGAAGACAGAGCTAAATGGGCTGACACAGCATGGCCTTGCTTCTCTTAGGAGTAAATGATGGTTTATTTCAGGCCAGTTTGTGCCTATTAATTACTTCTGAAAACTCTTAATGCTTCTTATCTCTTCTCTTATTTTAACAGTTTCATCTATTTTCTTAAGCAGTTAGTAGCTTTCATAGAATCATCAGGTTGGAAAAGACCTCAGAGACCATCAAGTTCAGCCTATCACCCAAAACCTCATGACTAACTAAACCAAGTGCCACATCCAATCCCTCCATTGACAGTGACTCCACCACCTCCCTGGGCAGCACATTCCAGCAGCAATTACTCTTTCTGGGAAGAACTTTCTCCTCACCTCCAGCCTAAACCTACCCTGACACAGCTTGAGACGTGTCCTCTTGTTCTGTCACTGGTTGCCTGGGATAAGAGACCAACCCCCACCTAGCTACAACCTCCATTCAGGTAGTTGTAATTTGGGGTTGTAATTTTTCCCCCTTCCTTTCCCTTTAACAGCTTCACTCTTTGGTCAATTTTAACCACATTGGAATAGAGGGAAAAAAAGAGAATTTTTACAAAGCTCTATTATTTGTTCTTTAAAGAGAAGCCAGAAGAAGAGGAGGCATTATGTCCCAAATGGGGGAAACCTACTGGGAGGATGCAGGCTTGATAATCATCACAAGGGACCAACTGGGACCAGAGCTCAGAGCACAAACTCATAGGAAAAAATATTGGTCACAGCATGGAGGATTATTTGTTCCTCACCTTTGCTATGGTCCAGATTCCCTTCTATCAATTATTGCACCTCATTGCATTCAGTGAGAGATGTCTCCTACACAAAGGGTGGTACATCTGGTTTTCGGGATCCTTTCAGCACTTTGAGACTGCCTATAGGAACTGTTTGCCTTGGGGTTTTTTTGTGAAATTATGTCTCATAATTGTGTGTGTGTTTTAAACTTCACTTTTGTTATCTTCCAAAGAAATAGTCCTCTCACTAAACTCCCAACCAAAGAATGTGTCCTCCAGATGTGGGATTAGACTTTAAATTAGAAAAATGGTAAATATGCACAAGGTCCCCCCCCAAAAAAGTGTTGGTGGTTGTAGGAGTATATTAAACAGAATATAGCTCGTGGAAAAAAAAGTAGCACAGGCAATATAAAGGATATTTAACCTTCTGCCTTGGAATTGGTGTTGTTTAGACATAGTCACAGGTCATCTAAACCACAGAGCGAGCAAGGCTGATTTAGTTTAAGTGGTGGCATGGGACTTTTATCTTTGAACGGTCTTGGGTATTGGACAACTTTTTTCTGTTTATAATCCCTTGCATTTACAACTGATCAAATGATAGAAAACATACAAGTCAGTGTGCAGGGTTGGATATCTGAAAGAATAAACAGTCTAGTAGCCATGCAGGGACTGTTTCTTCTGAGCGTCTAATACCCGTGGCTCCAAAGATCCCTTCGCCCGTGTTGTTCTGGCCAATATTGTGTAATGCTGGAAATAGCTGAGATGATAAATATCAAAGCATATTGAGTCACTTTCAAAAACAGCTTCTAGTCTGGAATCACACCATGGCTGGAGAATCTCTATCCACAAGTTGCCATCTGAGTGACAGGAGATACAATATTCTGGATGCTTATCTGAATCCATAACTCTCTGATCTGAAAATCTCGTCATGTGCCTTTCAGGACAGCAGTCTCAAGCTGAACAGCTCTCTCTTGGATACTAAAACAGTGAAATGAATATAAAAAGAAGGAAAGAATAAATGTGGTTGACTGAAGAAAGATGTAAGAATGTGAAGAGGATTTTGATTGCCCTTTGTTTATTTTTTCCCCCATCCTAGAAGAACAAGAGTGAGAAATTAAATAGCTTTGTGGTCTAAAGAAAATGCAGAGAGTCACTAAAGACATTCTTGCAAGTAGTCCTCAATTCTGTTCATCAGGACAACACAGGAAAGCTAAGAAGTAGTCCTACTTCAACAGAACCCATCTTAGCCAATATGCTGGAAAGACTTGAGAGAAGGAGGGCTCTGCAGAGGGACCTTGACAGGTTGGACAGATGGGCAGAGTCCAAGGGCATGAGATTTAACACATCCAAGTGCCAGATTCTACTCATTGGCCACAACAACCCCAGGCAGTGCTACAGGCTGGGGTCAGAGTGGCTGGAGAGCAGCCAGGCAGAAAGGGACCTGAGGGTACTGGTTGACATCCAGCTGAACATGAGCCAGCAGTGTGCCCAGGTGGCCAAGAAGGCCAATGGTATCATGGCCTGTATCAGGACTAGTGTGGCCAGCAGGAGCAGGGAGGTCATTCTGCCCCTGTACACTGCACTGGTTAAGCCACACCTTGAGTCCTGTGTCCAGTTCTGGGCCCCTCAGTTTAGGAAAGATGTTGAGTTGCTGGAATGTGTCCAGAGAAGGGCAACAAATCTGGGGAGGGATCTGGAGCACAAACCCTATGAGCAGAGGCTGAGGGAGCTGGGGTTGCTTAGCCTGGAGAAGAGGAGGCTCAGGGGAGACCTCATTGCTGTCTACAACTCCCTGAAGGGAGGTTGTAGCCAGGTGGGGATTGGTCTCTTCTCCCAGGCAACCAGCACCAGAACAAGAGGACACAGTCTCAAGCTGTGCCAGGGGAGGTTTAGGCTGGATATTAGGAAGAAATTTTTCACTTGATGATCTCTGAGGTATTTTCCAACCTGGTCAATTCTGTATTTGGTATTCTATCAACCCAGAGCAAGCAGCAGTAAGCCAAGGCAGACATTGAAATCCCTGTTAGAAGCTATTTTGGGTTTGTTTTCTTCATGCTTCTCAATGGAATGAGCTTACACACAGTCCACTCGCAGCTGTGTAGCTGCCCAGTGGCTGGAGGTTCGCTCGGTCAATTAGAAAACATGAGATTACGAGAGAAAAACAGTCACTGTTGGCAGTGCTGGAGCTGAGACAAGCACATTTGCCTCCTACCACCCTGGGTCACATTAACCAGATGCCATGCTACGGGAACGCCACCTTGGCCACGGCGAGAGCCCACGGCATGTCCCTGCTTGAGTGTCCCGCACGGCTGGCGAGCGCCTCTCCTTCGGCTCAGGCTGCAGAGCAGGACCCTTCGCACCGCCGTGTGCCCACTCACTTCCACCATGATTCATAGTTATGTTGTTTCCAAGGTTTCCGTGGCAAAACCTCTGTCCACGAAACGCTTGGGGCTAGTTTTTTTAATCATGACTTGGATCTGCCATCTAAGAACCCTTCTCAAGCTGCCTCTTGCCATTAACATGCATTTTTTGAGTTATTATTTCCTTCTTTCTTTAATTAAAAAAAAAAGACATTTAAAAACTAAGAAAAGATTGACATGGAAGTGAGCACTGGTCAGCTGTTCTTGGTGGGGTTATTTTTACAATGACTCAGTAGAGCTCTGGACAAAATGTCTCATCTGCCTCCCAGCAGCTCTGTGATGGGCATGGGCGTATTTGATGTTTGTAGGTGCTAATGTTTGTTTGCAAAAGGAATTTGAACGGGACAAAACTAGTTTTCCCCAACATCCCATCCAAAGAACACTAATGAGTGGCACCGAGACCTTCAGGCATTCCTTCCATGTGTAATTGCTTAGGAAGATAAAGTCTCTCCAGAATGAGAAGGGCTCCAGAAGACAGCTTCACTGGGACAGCTTCTGTAAAGCTGTTTTACTTAGGATGCAAGAGGACATGTTATGAGAGTTCCTTTTGCCTTGTTTGGTTATCACACACACAAAGCCCTGCACTCACCAATTTGCTTTGCATCTGTGCCTCTGCAGAGTTCTCTGCTACTGCATCCAGAGAGTTTCCAGGAGCTGAGCTATGCTCCATGATCACAGAATCAAACAGGTTGGAAAAGACCTCAGAGATAGAATCATAGAATCATAGAATCAGTAAGGTTGGAAAAGACCTCAGAGATCATCAAGTCCAAGCTTTCAGCCAACACCTCATGACTAACTAAACCATGGCTTCAAGTGCTACATCCAATTCCCTCTTGAACACCTCCAGGGATGGGGACTCCACCACCTCCCTGGGCAGCACATTCCAGTGGCCAATTACTCTATCTGAGAAGAACTTTCTCCTCACCTCGAGCCTCAACTTCCCCTGGCACAGCTTGAGACTGTGTCCTCTGGTTCTGGTGTTGGTTGCCTCACCTGAGCCTCCTCTCCCTCCAGGCTATTTGATAGGGGCCAGAATATAATCATGCTAAAACTGAACTCCTGGTGGTTTGGCAGCCCAGAAGCTAACCATATCTTGGACTGCATCAAAAGAAGCGTGGCCAGCAGGTAGGAAGAAGGGGATTCTGGGTGTCTGCACCACCCTGATAAGGATCACCTGCAGTGTTGAGTCCAGCTCTGGAGTCCACAGCACATGAGTGATCATGGGGACAATCTTTTTATCAAGGCCTGTTGTGACAGGACAAAGTGTGATGGTTTGAAACTACAAGAAGGGAAAGTTAGACTAGAGAGAAGAAAGAAACATTTTATAACAGTGAGGCCAGGTTGGGTTCTTCATGGCTCTGAGAAACATGCTCTAGTTGAAGATGTCCTTGCTAACTAGAGAGAGGTTGGACCTTTCAAGTCCCCTTCCAACCCAAACCATTCTGTGGTTTCTAGAGCAGATAGCCCACCAGTAGTACTCAGAGCAATGAATCTCATTCCCAGGTGCTAGAAGAGAAAAGTCCTACACTGAACCAGTTTAGATCAGAGCCTGATAAGATGTTAAGCCACTGCAGTTAGTAAACCCCACACCATTGTCTGTTCCACAGCACCATCAAGCTTCACCTGTCAAAGGAAGCTGACCTGCCACCCCAACCCAGGGAGTACCTCATGTGCTACCTCCCAGCACACACATCTGAAGCACAAGCCACAAACTGAATCATAGATCATAGAATTTTTAGGGTTGGAAGGGTCCTCAAGGATCATCTAGTTCCAATCCCCCTTCCATGGGCAGAGACACCTCACACTGGGTTGAGGTTGTGAGGTTGCTCACAGACACATCCAACCTGGCCTTAAAAACCTCCAGGGAGCAGGCTTCCAGCACCTCTCTGGGCAGCCTGTTCCAGGGTCTCACCACCCTCACAGGGAAGAGCTTCTTTCTAATATCCAATCTGAATCTACACATTTCTATTTTTTTCCCATTCCCCCCAGTCCTATCACTCCCTGACACCCTAAAAACTCCCTCCCCAGCTTTCTTGTAGCCCCCTTCAGATGCTGGAAGGCCACAATTAGGTCTCCTCAGAGCCTTCTCTTCTCCAGACTGAACAGCCCCAACTCCCTCAGTCTGCCCTCAGAGCAGAGCAGCTCCAGCCCTCTAATCATCATCATGGCCCTTCTCTGGACATGTTCCAGCACCTCCGGATCCTTCCTGTAATAGGGGCTCCAGAACTGGACACAGAACTCCAGGTAGGGGCTCAGCAGAGCAGAGTAGAGAGGGAGAATCACCTCCCTCACCCTGCTGGCTGTGCTGGAGGCAGCTCCATTTTCGTGATGCTGAAGCAAAGTGGGACGTGGGGATTGCACACACCCCAATGTTTTGTCGCTTTCCCGGGCTCAAGCAGCTAGAGTAGTTGAACACATCATTCTTTCCCTTGTCTGAGAAACATTTACTGCTTGTTACAAAAGGTTCAGGGATGGCATACTGTGTAATAGCTTAGATGACTGAAAACAAATTTAAATATAAGAAATGTGCTGGCTTATTTTTTGCATGTTGTAAATACTCTTAGAAACGGCATGGGGCCTTATTAAGTTTCAACCTCGGGTCTTTCAACTTCCTCGAGAAAAGAGAACAAATGGTGAAAAGCACGAGGAAATAAATAACCTCTATGATTTCCCACTTCAGCTCGAGCCCAGATATTTTGTCAGTTGTTAATTACAGTCATATTTCCTTAACACCTTTAAAAAAGAAACAGCAAGCAAAAAGATTTCAAAGAGAGAGGCTGCACCGGCTCAGAAAAGTTCTGATTTCTCCAAAGACGCGGCAGCCCACTGAGCAAGGAAGATCTGTGCTGCCTGCAGACCCTGTTGCCTGTTCTTCACAACTGAGAACTTTTTGATTATTTTCCAAACTCATATTGAAATCGACTGGGTTAGTCACTTTAAAAAGAGACCTCCTCGGAGCTGCTCTGTAACCCTTCAGCCTTTTGTTGGGTTTTTTGCTCCTACTCCTAGGTACCAAACTGTGTAAATATCTACCCAAACGCTAGCAGGAAAGCTGCAGGAGGACAACAAAGGGGGAACTGCTCCAACAAGAGATGTTGTCATTGCATTCTGTGCTTGCATGAGGCAAGATGGTGAGGGGTTTGGAGCACAACCACTATGAGGAGAGGCTGAGGGAGCTGGGGTGGCTTAGCCTAGAGAAGAGGAGGCTCAGGGGAGACCTCATTGATGTCTACAACTACCTGATGGGAGGTTGTAGCCAGGTGGAGGCTGGTCTCTTCTTCCAGGCAACCAGCACCAGAACAAGAGGACACAGTCTCAAGCTGTGCCAGGGGAGGTTTAGGCTGGAGGTGAGGAAGAAGTTCTTCCCAGAAAGAGAGATTAGCCATTGGAATGTGCTGCCCGGGGTGGTGGTGGAGTCACCATCGCTGGAGATGTTTAGGAGGAGACTGGATGGGGTGCTTGGTGCCATGGTTTAGTTGATCAGATGGTGTTGGGTGATAGATTGGACTTGATCACCTCAAAGACCTTTTCCAACCTTGTTAATTCTATTCTATTCTATTCTATTCTATCCTATTCTACCCTACCCTCTCCTATCCTACCCTACCCTACCCTCTCCTATCCTACCCTACCCTACCCTCTCCTATCCTATCCTATCCTATCCATTCCCTGAGAATCTAAAATGCACTTATTTATGCTTTGGAATTTTGTTCAGAAGGTTATTTGGGTGGGGATTTTTAGGCAAGGGTTGGAATGTGATTATTTTTACCTAGGGCCATAAGCACTGCTCTGAAAAACGCAGCTGACCTGCCTGTCTGTTTTTCAGCACATACTAATCTAGCCATCCACTCCCAAAATAGGAACCTCCACATTGCTTAACCTTTTGCCAGTGAAATGCCCTTCAAGGTGGAGTCAGCCTGAGGGCTGGTGGTAGGTAGCTCAGCCATGCAAAGCTCTTGGTGTGTCCTGTCAGCTTCACATGGCTCCCTGATTAGTGCAAAGCCTAATTGCAGAGCTTGGCATCTCCTCACCCAGCTGAGACCTCCTTGCTGGGCCAACGCCTATGCCACTCCCCAGGGATCATGCAGCAGAGCAGCTGCTGAGTGCAAGAGGCCCAGAACATGGATGGAAGTTCAACAAGGGCAAATCTGCAGTCCTGCACCGAGGGAGGAATATTCCAATGCACCAGTATAGCTTAGGGATTGACCTGCTGGAAAGCAGCTCTTTGGAGAAGGGCTTGGGAGAGCTGGTGAACAAGTTGATGATGAGCCAGCAGTGTGCTGTTGTATCCCAGAAGGCAAACGGTATTTTGGGGTACACTGAGAAAAACGTGGTCACTGAGTGAGGAAGGTCACATCTGGAGTATTTGTCCACTTCTGGGCTCCCCAGTTCAAGAGAGACAGAGAGAGCACAGTGAAGCTATGAGGATGATGAGGGGACTGGAGCATCTCTGTGAGCAGAAAAGGCTGAGAGCCCTGGAGCATCTCTGTGAGCAGAAAAGGCTGAGAGCCCTGGGGTGTTTAGCCTGGAGAAGAGCACCCTGAGAGGGCATCATCTCAATGCTCAGCAAGAGCTAAATAAAGGGTGGGGGTCAAGAGGATGGGGCCAGACTCTATATCCAGGAGGTTCCTTCTGAACTTGAGGAAAAACTTCCTTCCTGTGAAGGTGTTGGAGCCCTGGAGCAGATTGCCCAGAGAGGCTGTGGAGTCTCCATCTTTGGAGAGATCTCAAAAATTCCTGAACATGTGACAAAACAAGAGGACACAGTCTCAAGCTGTGCCAAAGGGAGTTTAGGCTGGAAGTGAGCAGAAAGTTCTTCACAGAAAGAGAGATTGGCCATTGGAATGTGCTGCCCAGGGAGGTGGTGGAGTCATCATGCCTGGAAGTGTTCAAAAAAGGATTGGATGTGGCATTTGGAGCCCTGGTTTAGTTGTCAGGAGGTGTTAGATATTAAGTAATAAGCTGGACATGATCTCTGAGATCTTTTCCAACCTGATTAATTCTGTGATGCTAGGCAACTTGGTCTGGGTCACCCTCCTTTAGCAGAAGGGTTGAACTAGATGATCTCCAGAGGTTCCTTCCAACCACTACCATTCTGTGGTTGTGTGAACAAAATGTCCATGCCTTATGTGCAATCAGCAGGACTCCCTAGTAACCCTGCAAAGGTGATGGATGAGCAAAGTTTGGTCTTCAGTGCAAGTTATCAGGCACCTGTGCTGCTCTCAAATTACTGCACTGTGCTGTGATACGACGTGGGGCTGAGCCAGCTGCCAGAGGCATGCTCAGGTATCTTTGTTTTGCACAACCTATTGTTTTACATCTTTATCAAATTACCCTTTTTTTTCATTTAATATTTTTCTTCAGCTAAGCACATGGAAAACAAAACCTCTGACTGGTGCTACCATGAAGTATTTGCAGTGTACACACAGAGTATGTTGCAATGAGTAACAACCCACTCTGCTTTCTGGGTGATTCAACAGTCACAAAGCTGTGAGTGGAGACAGCAGTGGTCAGCCCAAATCAATACAGAAATACTACCTCAGAAAATGGCCCATTAAAATCTGTCTGCAAAAGGATGTGCAACCCCACTGACAACTGTCCATAACCTACAGGTTTTAATAGAATCACAGCAGAAAAAAAAACAAACAGTGAAAGGATAGACTGTGATGATTACAGAATCATAGAACCATGGAAGGATTTGTTTTGGGAAGGACTTTTAAAGGTCATCTAGTTCCAACCCTGTGCAGCCAGCAGGGTTATCTGCAACTAGAGCAGCCCTAAAGAACATGACCTGGAACCATTCAACCACCTCTCTGGACAAGCTAGGCCAGTGTTTCACCACCCTCACTGGAAAACACTTCCTATTTCCATATAGTCTAATCTCCCTTTTTTAGCTTTAAACCATCACCCTTTGTCCTGTCACAACAGGCCCTGCTGAAAAGTCTGTCTCCATCTTTCTTATTGTCCCCTTTAAGTAATGAGAGGCTGCAAGGTCTCCCTGGGAGCCAAGTCTTCCACAGGCTGAAAAATTCCAAAATGATAATCCTGTACCCAGAAAAATCTCAATCCCACTGCTGGACTTCTAGGATAGCAAATTATTTGCCATTCAGTCTTTCAAATCTATAGAAATCCTTTGGTGCCTCACTGTACTTGGGGGACTCTGAGTGGAGAGGCTTGATGCTCCATAGCCTGGGGCTCTGCTGCAGGTCAGCTTTTATGGCATTCAAACACTGAGCAAAGAAAGATGTTCTTCTCAGTTTAGTTGCATAATTCTGGTGAATTTAGTTGTGCCTTTTTTCACGTAAAATGAAAGCTTTGTTTTGTTCCTGAGGAGGAGCAGCGAGCAAAGGAGCATTGGAGACGGTCAAATGCTGAGAAGTAGGTCTGGGAACGTATTCAGTCATGAATAAACAACCAATAAGATGATTCACTGCTGTGCACAGGTGCCTAACATTTGCTGTGTGGGAAACACAGGGTGATGACTAGGTTGTTCATCATGCCACTGTGTATTAATACACAAAAGTTCTCTGGCTTTCAGTTGAGGCTGTGCTACCCCCTAATTTTTTCTTGATGTGCCATTACATATTGTAAACTCTATCAGTTACCCAATAAATGAGTAAGCAAAACCAACCACCTCTGAACCATAAGGCATCATTAAGGATGATCAGCAAATACCCAAAAATTTCCTGAGGAAATTACTTGCTGTGTTTCTGGGGAACACTTAAGAGGTCCCACACACAGGCAGCTTTTGGTCTAGTTCTTAAGAAGAAAGCCAACACCTGAGGAGCCTGGGCCATTCCTTAATACAGTTCTGGCTGATGGAGAGAGTCCCACTGCACCAGTGGGCTCTGGTGTTCCATGAAACCAGCACAGCAAATATCAAACAGGACAAGGGTCAAGATGTGGGTAAAAGTGCTTAAAACAGAGCAAGGAAAAGACATCTGAGAGGGTAAGAAGGTTGCATCTCCCACCATGGATTGAATCAACAAGCTAAGGCTAGTGGTATGAGGTTAAAAAACAAGTTCTGAGTCCTGCACTTGGGTTACAGCAACCCCATGTAATATGCAGGCTTGGGGAAGAATGGCTGAAAGCTGCCCAGTAATACAGGACCTGGGAGTGCTGGTTGACAGCCAGCTGAATATGATCCAGCAGCATGCTCAGGTGCCCAAGGCCAAGAGCAGCCTAGCCTGGATCAGCACTAGTGTGGCCCAGCAGGATGAGGGCAGTGACCATCCCCATATACACAGAACTGGCACATCAAATACTGGGTTCAGGTTTGGGTCCCTCACTATGAGAATAACATTGAAGTGTGGACATGTGTCCACAGTACATTAGAGATTGGAAGGGACCTCCAGAGATCATTGGGTCCAACCCTCCTGCCAAAGATCACCTAGAGAGAAGGGCAAATAAACTGGTGAAGGGTCTAGAGCACAAGTCCTATGAGGAGCACCTGAGAGAGCTGGAGGTGTTCAGCTTGGTGGAAAGAAAGCTGAGAGAAGACTTTCTGGGTCTCTACAGCTCTTTGAAAGGATGCTGCAGTGAGGTGGGTGTTGGTCTCTTCTCCCAAGTAGCAAGCAATAGGATGAAAGGAAAGAGCCTCAAGTTGCACCAGAGGAGGTTTAGGTTGGACATGAGGAACAATTTCTTATCCAAAAGGGTTGTCAAGTCCTGGAAAAGGCTGCCCAGGGGAGTGGTGCAGTCACCATCCCTGCAGAGATTCAACAGACATTGTGTAGATGCTGTGCTGAGGAACATGGATTAGTGGTGGACTTGGCAGTTCAGAGTCAATGGTTGGACTTGATCTTAAAGGATTCTTCCAACTATAGCAATTCTATTATTCTCTGATAAGAGGATGGCAGCCTCCACTGGGATGTCAAGTGCAGTAAACATCCAACACAACCCTTAAACTGACTTCACTCCTCTGCAGAAGGATTTCCCCTTGTCCCAGGCGGGCTGAAGGCGTCTTTGATTTGGTGCAACCCTCACACCACCCAGCCTGCTGCCTCCCACCTCTGGGCGTACAGCTGGCTTCTCCACACTGAGCTGCTGCGCTCTACAGCTTTGTGCCTCCAGCTCTGCTCAAAGTGTCCACCCTCCCTGACTGACCATCTTGGAAGAAGAGCTCGATTTTCATTCAGAACCAGGTAGACAACGCAATCCTTTAAGAAAAATCAAAATGAACCTCATGTTCCACTCATGGATATACATGAAATCTACTGGTGAGACAACTACAGTTCAGTGGTCTAAGGGTCAAATCCTGCTCCTTGTTACACCATTTAGGCATGAGAATAAATCAGCTGAAGTCAGCTGATGCAGAGCACAATTTGTCCCTAAATATTTTAACTGCAGCATGAGTTTGTTGTCTACATGAGTGACTCGCCTTAAGAAAATCCGTGCCTCCTCTGTGCCTTTGCCAGTGGGGCTGCACTGATCCTTGTGCTTATTTAAGGCAAGCAGCTTGCATGCCTCACCTCCCACATCTGCACCTCGTGCTGCTCACCTTTCCTTCCCTGCTGGGTGCTGTGCACGTAGGAACATTTAACTCTTTAGCAAGTAGTGCCAGGATTCCAATCTCATGTTTTATTTCTGCAATAGCCTGAGAGACCTGGGGGTGTTTAGCCCTGAGAAGAGTAGCCTGAGAGGGCATCTTCCCAATGCTCATCAATAGTTAAAAGGCAGAGGTCAAAAGGATGGGGCCAGACTCTGCACTGGTGCTCAGTGATAAGGACCAACGGACACAAATTAGAACCCAGGAGATTCCATGGGAATCACAGTATCACAGAATCACCAAGGTTGGAAGAGACCTCAAAAATCATCAAGTCCAACCCATCACCACAGACCTCATGACTAAACCATGGCACGGAGAGTCACATCCAATCCCCTTTTGAACACCTCCAGGGATGGTGATTCCACCACCTCCCTGGGCAGCCCATTCCAAGGGTTAACAACTCTCTCAGTGAAGAACTTTCTCCTCACCTCCAGCCTAAACTTCCCCTGGTGCAGCTTGAGACTGTGTCCTCTTGTTCAGGTGCTGGTTGCCTGGGAGAAGAGACCAAGTCCCTCCTGGGTACAACCACCCTTATATATGAGGAGAAAGAGGACAAAGCACAACGGGCACAAGTTAGAGCACAGGAACTTCCATGTAAATATAAGGATGTGATCCTGGCTAACCTGCTCTAGGTGACCCTGCTTTAGCATTTAGGATGAACTAGCTGATGCCCAGAGGTCCTCTCCAACCCCCAACATTCTGTGATTCTCTGGAATTCCCAGTCCCTTGAGGGCTAATTATAAATGTTCTCCAAGAGCACAACTTACTGGCGAGTCTACATGCACATGAGGTTCAAGAGAGAAACAGGGATCTGCTAGGCAAGTCTTAAATGAATCTTCAAAACTAAAAGAAGATATCAGATACCTCAAAACCCATAAAATGGAGTAAAGTTGCATTTAAAAGATTTTGTAAAAGAATTGAAGATAACTCTTAAAAAAAATTAGCAGACTCTGAAAAGGGAAGTGTTGGCCAGGAGACTTCAGAGAGTGGACACTAAGGAGAAGAGTTTTTTTCCACAAGGTCACAGAATCATAGAATGAATTGGGTTGGAAGGGACCCTGACAAAAGAAGACTGATAGGAGATCTAATCAATGTCTATCAATATCTGAGGGGTGGGTGTCAAGTGGAGGGGGCCAAGCTCTTTTCTATGGCACACAGTAACAAGACAAGGAACAAAGGATGCAAAATGTGAACATGGAAGATTTCACCTCAGTATAAAGAGAAACTTCTTTACAGTGAGGGTGACAGAGCACTGGAACAGGCTGCCCAGAGAGGTTGTGGAGTCTCCTTCTCTGGGGACTTGCAAAACCCACCTGGATGCATTCCTGTGCAGACTACCCTGGGTGATCCTGCTTTTGGCAGGGGGGTTGGGCTTGATAATCTCTGGAGGTCCCTTCCAACCTCTAACATTCTGTGATTCTGAGAGACGTGACTTCATCAAATGCTCTAACTGTGACTAGAGACAGCTTAATAGCAACAAATGGCTTTGGTCGTCCTTCACAAAGACCTTCCCCCAGCTGCTGTGTTTATCTCTGGTTTTGCACTGTCAGGAAACAGGTGTTTTTCCATTAATAGCTGTGATGCAGCAAGGCAAGAAGAAGGTGCAGTAGTATAGGAAAACAGGTGGTCTCCAGTTGAACAGTTTATAAACAATAACTAATCACTCAAGACCTGTAGCAGTTTCTAATGAGGACTATAATTACCAGCCAGGTGGCTGTAGTTAGAGGAATACATTGTTTTTAAACAGGTTCCTTGACTCAACAGCAGTTTTACGGGAGGCAGGATTGTCTACAACATATGTTGCCTCTCATTTTCTGGAGGGTTTTTTTTTTGCCTCCCTCCCTGCGTGTGTACGTAGAAATGTCTAACGCCTTCCGGTGTAAAACCCTGTTTTCTGTCACTTGTGATTCCACAGACTTGTAATTGCTCTGGCTGGATCCTGAGTGCTTATGTCAGGGCTAATTTTGGGAAGAATTCAGCATAAAAAATTTCAGCAATTTTCCAGATTGATGGTGGTTGGGGTTTTGTTTCTGTGCGGTGCTACTGCATTGGGCATACAACAGAGTTAAACTGAAGCTGAAAAGAGGTGAAGAACTAAACCACCAAAGCCTGTCTATTTCTTATTATTATTCATTTTAATTGACCTAACAGATTCACAGAAACATTCAGGTTGGAAAAAACCCTCAGGATCACCAAGTCCAATCCATAGCCCTACTCTACAAGGTTCACCCCTAAACCAGATCCCTAAGCATCACATCCAAACCACCTTTAAACACATCCAGGTTTGGTGACTCCACCACCTCCCTGGGCAGCACATTCCAATGCCTGACCATGCTTACTGGGAAAAAAGTATCCTCCTAATGTCCAGTCTAAACCTACCCAGTCACAGCTTGAGGCCATTGCCTCTTGTTTCCATCACTATTTATCTGTGAGAAGAGATGAACATTTACCTCCCCACAATGTCATTTCAGGTAGTTGTAGTGAGCAATGAGGTCTCCCCTCAGCCTCCTTTTTTCCAAACTAAATAGCCCCAACTCCCTCAGTCACTCCTCATAACATTTATTCTCCAGCAATGGTTCCTTTTCCTAAAATCCTTGCTTACTCTAACAAATAGCTTTATTTTTTTAAAGCCCTGATGTACCCCTCCTTTGAATCGAGATGTTGCATTTTTTACAAGGACAAACATTGTCAATGACAAAGACTTGAGCTGTTTCACTGTTCCCTTGAAAATTCCCCCAAACACGGCCAAGCCAGAGGCCTGGGAACACACTCAGAATTTGCAATGAGATTCACAGAAGGTTTCACAGGGAGGGAGCATGGTTCATTCACCTCTGGGCTGTACGCGTGCTGCAGCCAGTGCCATTGCCGGGAGACTCTGGCATAACCTCCTGTTCTGGCTGCAGAGGCCGAGCTGTGCTTATGGGAGATAGTGCCCTGCTCTGAGAGGGATGGAGAGATGGGGGGAAAAAAGAGATAGGGCAAGGCTTAAGGAAACAAAACAAGAAGGAGGGGAGCCACAGGCAGGTAGGAGCAAAGACAAGACAGGCAGGAGCAAAGAATCATAGAATTGTTAGGTTTTTGGAAGGGACATCAAGCATCATCTAGTTCCAAGACCCCTGCTATGAGCAGGGATACCTCACACTACAGCAGGTTGATCACAGCCACATCCAGCCTGGCCTTAAAAACCTCCAGGGATGAGGCTTCCAGCACCTCTCTGGGCAACCTGTTCCAGTGTCTCACCACCCTCATGGGGAAGAACTTCTTCCTAACATCCAATCTGAATCTACCTATTTCTAGTTTTGTTCCATTCCCCCCAGTCCTATCACTCCCTGACACCTTAAAAAGTCCCTCCCCAGCTTTTTTTGCAGGACCTCTTAAGATACTGGAAGGCCACAATAATGTCTGACATTCTGCCTGTCCAGAGTTTTCAAGTGAAGACCAGCGAGACATGCAGGCCAGTGTCCTGGAGAAAGCAAAGAGCATCCTTGTCTCCAAGGACCTGCCTATGAGTACCCCTCACTTTGATCATTTTGACATCTGTAAGAATCCCAGCTATACTGGAAACGTCTTGATTTGGCCCCTTAGATTTATGGGAGAGTTTTGATATAAAATCCCTCTATATACTCCAGCATTTCTGGTCAATGAAACAAGAGAAGTGATGTTTCATCACCAGGATACCGCACAGCCGATTCATGACTTGTTGGAAACCACAGTGACACACTCAACAATTTTATATTCAAGAATGGGTTTGGATAGTGCCATATATTGAAGGATTATTGTGAAAGGAAACACATGGGAGGAGAACATTATTCTCAACATAGCCAACTTAGAATCTATTCAAGCACGAAAGAGTAATTGGCCATTGGAATGTGCTGCCCAGGGAGGTGGTGGAGTCACCGTCCCTGGAGGTGTTCAAAAAAGGCTTGGATGTGGCACTTGGAGCCCTGGTTTAGTTGTCAGGAGGTGTTAGGTATTAAGTAATAGGTTTGGACTTGATCTCTGAGCTCTTTTCCAACCAGATTGATTCTATGATATTTCCATGTGATATCGATATGTTGTTAGTACAATTGGTGGCTTTTAAATATACACAGAGGGACAGGGAAATGACTAGGTATGATGGCAGGGTCGTATAAAAGTACTTTCAGAGACTGGAAATCTAGTTAATAATTGTGAAGAGGTGTTTGCTTAGGGTTTGGGGGATTTGTTTGTTTTGGTTTTAAAGTTATACACTATCTCTAATCCTTAGCTTCATCCTCATCCTTTCTTAGAGTCATAAAGCTCAGTGATTTGGGAGACTTGGTTTTGGTTTGGACTAGTTGTACAAAGCAGGATACAAACTTAATTTTCAGTTGATACTGAAAGATACAGCATCAGTTTATTGGGCTGTATTCAGGACTGCAGTGAAGCTGCCAACAGCAGCATGAGTTCTGATTTTCAGGGAGCTTTCTGTTTCCTTCTGAGTGCACACAAAGGCCAAAGCCCGTGTTAAATATCATATCTTGCTTATAAGTTTATATTAACCCATTTTGACATCTCCTTTGTCCTTCTCAAGTTGGTGGTATCATTTATTGGTTAATATCACAGCCTCAAAAAGGACTTACTACTTTATTTCCTGGAGTGGTAGGAGTCTTATGATAGGTTGGACTTGATGATCTCAAAAGTCTCTTCCAACCTGGTTAATTCTATTCCATTCCATTCCATTCTATTCCATTCCATTCCATTCCACTCCGCTCCGCTCTACTCCACTCTACTCTACCATCACATCCAACTGCTCTCCTAGAAGCTTCCACTCCCACAACTACTGCTGAAACAGTACCACTAAACCATGTCCCTAAGCACCACATCCATGTGTCTCTTAAATACCTCCAGCAATGGTGAATCCACCACTTCCATGGACAACTGTTCCAACATTGGGTAACCCTTTCTGTGAATAAGTTTTCACCAATATCCAACCTGAAGCTTCCCCTGGTGCAAATTGAGACCATTTTGTCTTGTCCTATCACTTGTTGCACATGAGAAGAGACCAATCCCCACCTGGCTCCAACCTCCTTTGACTCAACAAGTCCAACACCAAGACTGAGAGGTCAGGGTCCAGAAAATCATAATGAATACAGAACCATATAGTGGTGTGGTTTGGAAAGGACCTTTAAAGGTCTAGCCCAACCCCCCTGCAGTGAGCAGGGACGTCTGCAACTAGATCAGGTTGCTAAAAGACCTGTCCAATGTAACCTGGAATGTTTCCAGGAATGGGACATCTACCACCTCCCTGAACAACCTCTGCCAGCATTTCACCCCATCACCATAAAAAAAGTCTTCCTTTTATCTACCCTAATCCTCGCTCCTTTAGATTAAAACCATCACCCCTTGTCTTTTTGCAACAGCTCCTGCAAAAAACAGAGACTGTTCCCATCTTTCTGACTGGCCCTTTCAAGTCCTGAATGACCACAGTGGGGTCTCCCAATGGCAAAATAAATAAAAGAGATTGTCCCTCTGTATCTGAGATTCTAGCCCAGACATTAATTTGTCCTTTTTCCCCTCATGCTTGACGCACAAGAGAGATGAGTGTCTCCCAGATTTTCCTCTGCACTTGCTCTCCTGCCATCCATATTTCCATGTGTCTATTCATTGCACACCCAGGAAGGACACATTTTGCTGCCTTTGGATTTTTGGATGGGGGTTTGAGATGGATTAATTATATGTCAAGAGGGGCAATAATAAGCGACTTTTGTGACCGTCTTTTACCACTTGGTAGAAAGGTTGCATTTGAAAATGGCTTTACTGGCCTGGATTTTAGGTTAAGTTCAAAACGCAGCTTCCGCTCTCAGAACTGAAGGGTCATATAAAATTCATTGCACTAGAATATTTATAAGTATCTGGGATATTTGTAGGAAACACCATAATGGGAGAATCAGAGCTCGCAGACAGAAGGGGGAATTGTTAAACGGCAAACAAAAAAACCTCCCTTTCCCCGGCACTTAACCCTACACAGAACCAGAATCATTACAAATCCCAGCAATGATTACATTTCATTCTGAACCTAGCTAAACCTACGTGCATGGAAAATGATTTCTGTGTTAATAACTCCCCTGCTGTGTGCACTGGGAGAAGGACTGATGTGGGTTCACACTGTGCATCCCAGCCCTGCCGCATGCCGTCGAGGCGCAGGTATCCGTGGAGGAGGTCTGGGGATTGACATTCCTCACTTCAGGTATCTGGGGAGGAGCAAAGCCCTGTTTGTTTACAACCTCTTCTTTCTAATCACATAATCACATCCTTGAAGGCAGACGTCTGACAGAAGCCCAGAAAGTCAGCAAGGTAAACCTGCAGCTGCTATTGTTCCGACTATTTCTCCTCATCCCTCTTCTCCCGCAAGGTACGGGGCGGGGGGAGGACGTTTGTCCAAGGCTATCATTTTATCTCACTGGCGTGTGCCACCACAATTAGCTCCCTGAAATACAGAAGTCAACTGGCTGTTGCAGAAACAGAGGGCATTCAAATGGAGGGTAACAGAGCACACCTAATTAGCTTTAAGTACCTGTAATCCTAGGAGATTTTACCTAACGATAAAAGCCAGGGAAAGTCCCCCAGGTATGAGTAACGAGAGCCCAGCCAGGTTGGCGATGGATCAGGTGTTGGATGTCAGCTCCGTTGAATGCAGCCTATTGATCCAGAAGTTGCCTATGTTTTCTGCCACAAATTGAATTTAAATGGCTTACACGAAGACGACATCTGGCAGGTTAAGGTTTACCTGCTTCATATTTCAAAATGATTTTCTCCACCAGCAAATAGGTAGGAAAGAGCTCTTTTGGAAAGCAACCAAGCAAAGCTTTTGAAAAGATAGAGACGTGCTTGTTCGCCGTGCCTGGGCATGAAGCAAAGAGTTGACATCTGAGGAATACATTTCGAATTATTAAAATAATAAGGAGACAGAGCTTGCACAGATTAAGCACCTGCACTGTGCCTTCTCTCCTGCTGAATGAGATACCTGGCTCAGCTGAAGAAATAATATAGCAGCACTAATAGACTATCCAGTCCTCACTGTCACAAAATAGCCCCAAACCTAACTTGATTTGGTGAAAGATTTTTGGTGATGATTTTGGGTTGGTTTGATTGTTACCTTTTGTTTCCTTTGCAATTCAAAGTTATCACAGCCAGTTAAGGTGTGGTTTATACAATACAATACAATAAATCCAGGTTGGAAGAGATCTTCAAGATCATCGTGTCCAACCTATCAACCAATCCAACCCACCTAAACAACTAGATCATGACACCCAGTACCCCATCAAGTCTCCTCCTGAACACCTCCAATGAAGGGGACTCCACCACCTCCCTGGGCAGACCATTCCAATGGGCAATCACTCTCTCTGTATAGAACTTCCTCCTAACATCCAGTCTAAACCTCCCCTGGCGCAGCCTGAGACTGTGTCCTCTTGTTCTGGTGTTGCCTGCCTGGGAAAAGAGACCAACCTCTGCCTGGCCACAATCACCCTTCAGGTAGTTATTGACACACAGATATAATTTTCATTTGGTTTTAGAGTGGTCAGCATTCCTAACTCATGATCTAACAGATGCAGATCATTTACTGAAGGCTGTGTAGAACAAAATTGATTTCTGAGTGTGTGTCTGTTGTTTTGTTTGGGGTTTTTTTGTGTTTTGTTATTTTTTTTTGTGGGGGTGGGGGTGTATTTTTCATCTTCTCTCTCCATCCATAGAAGCCCTGAATCTCCTTAATCTGTCTTCCAAGCAAAGAGGTTGTCACTTCAAAACCACTTGTTATGATCCCGCAGGGTTGCACCTACAGTGTCCAATGGGCTCAATGTCTTGAGTGCTTCTAGTTGCTTGAGTATAAAGACACTAAGACACCCTGGCACCTGTTTATCTGGGGCCTTTGAATTAGGTGTGCAAATTGAATCTGGTTTAGGTTGACAAACAACTATTAATTCGCACTAATGTTAGTAAAATATCTGTGTTTATGTGCAAAAAACAAAGCCAGTTTAGATGCTGTGAGAACAAGAAGATGAGGGGGGAAAGCACCTCAAAAATGCAAGAGGCACAGGAGACACCTTTCAAAAACGCTATCATATGCCTACTACCTTTATGTCCCCCCCAGTTATTTGTATTTAATGTGCCTCATAACTACTGGCCTGTTTATACACCAGCCCATTTGTCTTACTCATGAGGCACCTTAGCTGCTGTTTGGACAACATCCATTTGATAATGAAGCAAGATGCAGGCTAGACAGCTGCTTTTTTCTCACTCATTTCACTCTGTTATTGGTAACTCAGTGGAAAAATGTAAATTTCCCAGGGACTTTAGGTTGGAGGTATCCCAGCCAAGGTAGATATGTGCTTGACTTGAGGTCTAATTTAACTCCTGTGTAGTATTGATCGGCTTGGTCCACTAGGGACCCTTAGAGCCTTCTTGTGCCAAAGGTAGACAATGGTAAGAAAGTAAAGTGTAATAAATGCCCCTGTTTGGTCCCATGTCAATATATAGCTGCTTATTTCCCGCCCCCCCTCCTTTTGTTGCCATTTTGAGTGCATCAGTATTTCACGTTTATTGTAGTGTGATGAAACACCTTTCAAGATGGCCAGAGGGACGCTCAGCAGCAAGCATTTAGGCAGTACAAATTGGAGTGAACAGGAGGACAGTTAGCAGGGAATATTTCTGAGGTCAAAGCAAGATGAAAAGCAGCTGAATTGGCTAAAAGCAGAGTTGAGAGCTGCAGTACCTACTGCAAAGTAAATGTAGATGCTATTCCTCTAGACAAATGGATGCACTGGAGGATGATAGGTCTTCTAAAAAAGAAAAAAAAGAGGTTGCTACAAAAGAATTAAGTATTTTGCACTGCCATGCAAAGAGCCTTTAAACACAGCAGCCACAAATGTGTCACCGGGATACTCCTTACTTGGTCTTCACATGAACAATTTGCAGTACACTGCAAGATTCAAGGGTCCACAAACCTGCACACTCCAGTGGATGCTGACTCATATTCTGCACAGTAAACTAAGCATTAAAATTTAGCTGCTCAACTGAGCAACAATGGTCAGCTAGGCAAGTGGACAAACTATAAGATTGTGGGAATGAGCCCTAGGAGGTCTCTGGTCAGACCTCTTGTCCCAGCAGGGTCAACTCTGGGGTCTGAACTGGTTGTTGAAGTCTTGATAATCTCAGGGCCTGCAAACCTCCAAGGATGAAGACACTACAACTAGCAAAGGTGAAAGGACATGCAGGTTAACAAGTCTGTCCTCAACAATTTTAACTCCAGAATCAACAAACAGAACCCTGGATGTGAAATCACAGCAGTCTGTCATGAACAGCTCTCAGGTTTCCTGAGGAAACCACTACATTCTTGAAAAGAGTGAGAGAATAAATGACTCTGTGAATGGTCTCCTCTCTCTCCACTGACCCTGCAAGTGACCTTGATGACAATCTTTTGGCTCCCAAAAAACTGTGCCCATTGTGTGCATAATTTTTAACCAGTAAAATACTCCAGGAGGAGCACTGAACTGCTCTTACCAATAAAGGTGCCATTGTCTAGCAGTTGCAACAAATCATTTAAGACCAGATTGTATCTGGAGATAAATGTGAATAAATACACATGGCTCCACAAAAAATCTCTTCAGCATCACACCACAAAAATTCAGAGATCAAAACACAAAGGACTGTGCAGAACTGTGAGTCCTAGTAAGTGATTACCTTGTAGCACAAAGAAGAAAACATATGCTTGAAAAATACAAATCATGGTTTCCAAACTAAGAATGTGATAAACATAGAGATAAAAACATCTTGGGGCCTACAAAAAAAGCTGGGGAGGGACTTTTCAGGCTGTCAGGTTATTATAGGACTAGGGGGAATGAGAGAAAAAAGTAGAAATGGGTAGATTCTTCCCCATGAGGGTGGTGAGACACTGGCACAGGTTGCCCAGGGAGGTGGTGGAAGCCTCATCCTTGGAGGTATTTAAGGCCAGGCAGGATGTGTCTGTGAGCAACCTGATCTAGTGTGAGGTGTCCCCTGCCCATGGCAGGGCTTTGGAACTGGATGATCTTTGAGGTGCCTTCTAACCCTAACAATTCTATGATTTGCCCCCTTTTTCAACAGATTATTCTACACTGATGAAATGCTAAGGAACTAAGGAGAGGACCTTCTCAAAGCTAAAGATCTTGATGATCTTCTGCTTGGTCTCTCTTCAAGGGCATAGGGAAGCCTTTTCTCTTTTCAGCAGTGGAACTTTCTCAAGGCACTATAAACATGCACACAGAACAGAATCATAGAGCCATTTAGGCTGAAAAGACCTTTAAGATCTCTGAATCCACATAATAAGTCAGTACTGTGAAATCACCACTGAACCATATCCCTCAGCACCACATGTACTTGTCCTTCAGAATCACAGAATAAAATAGAATTGTATTGGTTGGAAAAGACCTTTAAGATCATTAAGTCCAACTTGACACTGGACTTATTAACCCAGCACTGCCAGGTCACCACTAAACCTTGGCCCTCAGCACCTGCTATTGATCTCCACATCACTAGGATTTCAGCCTACCATGGCTAGGGGTAGCAGTTCAAACTTCACAGGTTTTGGCACAAAGAATCACAGAATCACACAATCATTTTGGTTGGAAGACACCATCAAACCCAAACATTAAACCAACACTGACAATCTGCTACTAAACCATTTCTACTGAACCATTTCCCTCAGCACCACATTTACATGGTGTAGATGTGTCCAGAGAAAGGCAACAAGGCTGGTGAGAGGTCTCAAGAACAAGCTTTATGAAGAGAGCCTGAGGGAGCTGAGGTGGTTTAGCCTGGAGAAGAGGAGGCTCAGGGGAAACCTTATTGCTCTCTACAACTACCTGAAAGGAGGTTCTAGCAGGCTGGGGGTTGGTGTCTTCTCCCAGGCCAACCTGTGACTAAACAAGAGGACACAGTCTCAAGCTGTGCCAGGGGAAGTTTAGGCTGGAGGTGAGGAGAAAGTTCTTCCCAGAAAGAGTAATGGCCATGGAATGTGCTGCCCAAGGAGGTGGTGGAGTCACCATCCCTGGAGGTGTTCAAAAAAGCCTTGGATGTGGCACTTGGAGCCATGGTTTAGTTATCATGAGGTGTTAGGTATTAGGTAATAGGTTGGACTTGATGATCTCTGAGGTCTTTTCCAGCCTGGCTGATTCTATGATTCTATGGTGGCTTTTCAATCCCTCCAGAGACGATGACTCTACCACTGCCCCTGGCAGCCTGTTGCAGGGCTTAGAGTAGAATCATAGAACAGTCTGGTTTGGAAGGGACCTTCAAAGGTCATCTAGTGCAACCTCTTCTGCAGTCAGCAGGGCCATCCTTAACTGGATCAGGTTGCCCAGAGCCCTTTGCCTATCTCCATGGATGGGGCTCCTTTTGGTGAAGAAATATTCCCTGACCCTGAATATCTCCAGCGATGAGGCCCTTTTAGGTGAACGAATATTCTCTAACATCCAGCCTAAACCTCTGCTGGTACAATTTGAAGCCATTTCCTTTTGTCCTATCAATAATCTAGAAAATGGAACAGCAGTGTGGAATTTAATTGCACTCAAAACACAGCTGCATTTGTAGGTGAATTCTGCCCAGAATATCTCCTCAGTGCTTAAAAAATATAAATGAATCTTATAAAAAAGTGTTGGGGGGTTTTTTGCTACAAGCTTGTGCAAGCCCATGAGAATGGTGGCACCATTGCTGTGAACTATTCTTGTTTGCAAAAGAGAGTGTCCAAGATTGCACTTTACATGGGGCTAGGGTTTCATCAGCACATAAGCACGGCTAATGGATTTCCACGCTCAGCACTCCTCTGCCAAGAAGCTGACTTTAATATGGAAATAGACCCCTGCTCAGGATGGAGCAGTCCTGGGCAACCTCAGGGGTCCAGGGATCAGTGCAACTTATTTTTACCAGACCAGGGGGCGTTTTGAAGGCATGTCCACAACAGAGTGTAAAGTTATAGGCAGCTGGATTTAGCTGGAACCCCAAACTATTTGTTGGAGCTAAACCTACTTGCACACACAGTAGCATTGTCTTTTGGCAGTCACTTGCAGCAATTGATTGTCTGGGAGTGGGAACAAAATTACCAGAAGAGGAGAGATTAGCTTTATGTATAGTTCATTTGTTGTCTGCTAGCCTCCTCCCATTTTTCCATCCTGAGTATCCTGAGTTTTCAAGGGTAAGTCACTTTGTGATTACAATACATTCTTTCCCCCCAGCCTAAAAGCCATAAGTAAAGTGAATGGGGCTACTCTTGCAAGTGCTTAATGCCTGATGTAAGAGTTGCATGATCTAGTCCAGAAGTAACACAGTTACCTCAATTACTGCAGTCCCACAAGGCTATTCACAGCAGTACTTAGGAGATGTTGTAGGCTCAGGCTCTGATATTATAAACTCCTCAGAGCAGCATGACTGTACAGAGGGTCTCATCAGTAGTTAACAAACAAGTCCTCTATGAGACACTAGGCATTTTTTTTTGTACCAGGCTCTTATTTATTTATTTCTTTTTACATCCAGGAAGGATGGCAAAGCACATCCCCTTACCCTATCACTTTCCTGAAGCACCACCACACAGCGAGATGCTCTGTGTACTTCCCTGCCTTTTCTTTTTCCTTTTTTATTTTTTTCCTTCCCCTTTCTTTTCTTTTACATTGTTATCAGGGAAAAAGATTTCTTGCAATTTCCCAGGGGGCTCCCTGGGACAGTGTCTCAGTGTGAAAGGGCACCATGGGGCTGCCTTGGACAGTTTTCTTTCAATAAGGTTGTGGTTTGTTTTGGGTTGTGTTTTTTTTCCCCTTTCTTTTCCTATTGTAACCACTCTGCTCTGCTGCTTCACTGATTTCCCAGCTGCTCTTCTTCTGTGGTGTCTCAAGTCAAACGCAGAAAATCTGTAGCTGTACAGCTCAGAAACAAGCAGCCCATCATGGCAAGCATGAGAAAACCATGAATACATCTTTCTCTTTGGACATAATGGTTTGATTCTCTGTTGCGTGCTGGGGGCACAACGTGTGGTGTTTGTACCCACACTTCACGGGGAGAAATAACTCTGCAAGGTACCAGCTGAGGGATAATAAGTCCTATATCCCCTATACATGACCCATATCTCATGTCAGAGCCCGTGTTAGGACTACAAAAGGTGCAAGATTCCCAACACATAAGTTTATGTTATTGTTATTTGTATCTGTGTGCAAAGCTGCCAGGGTCTCCAAGGTATAATTTAGGTCAGCTAGGTAGAAGCTAACATTGTCTGGGGAGCGCTGAGCTTCCGTGCCAGCGGATGGCTCTCACTCTGTCACACAAGGGGATGATAAGATTGAAGGCCCTCCCAGTTGTCTGCCTTTTCCCATGTAATACCCCAAAAGGCATTATTTCTTGTATGACTTCACACAGGGGAGAAAATAAAACCAAACCAAAGCAAACCCAAAACCCAGCAAAACAAACAATATTTTTCCAACAACAGCTGAGAGTATATCTACAAAGCAATTTTTTTGCTCATCTGAGAAGTCCTTTTCTTTTTTCTTTTTCTATTCTTAAATATATTGTAAAAATACTCTTCAGAAAGGAAAGTCTGCAGGAATCTGCAATATGCTTTGAAAATTGAAGTGGAATTATAGACAAAATAGGACTGAAAGGATCAAGAAAGGTCATTTTTTTTCTCAAAGGCCTGAAGTTTTCTAGCCCATTATAGGTAGGCACCAGTAAAAAACATGTATTTGATATCAGTGAAGTTCTTTGTCAACCTACAGCTCATCATTTGTATTTTGAAAGAGGAGGAGAGCTAGGAAGAACAATAAGATTTGGAAAAATAAAAGCACAATGTGTGGCAGCTTCCATAGTCAATTTCTGATTACACAGAATCAGAGAGTGTTAGGGTTTGGAAGGCACCTCCAGAGATCATCCAGTCCAGCCCTCCTGCCAGAGCAGGATCCCCTAGGGTACATCACACAGGAACACATCCAGGTGGGTTGGGGGCTTGGATTCCTTGATCTTCAGAGGTCCCTTCCAAGCCCTACCATTCTGTGACTCTGATTCACATTTTGCAAACAGCCTTCTCTGTGCAAGAAAATCCAAACCCTTTATGCATCCTTAATGATGACAGGATTGCCTACACATCTACTGATATGAACTTTATGTACCATCTGGTTACTCTTGCACTGAATCAAAACCCAACTGGTTTGATTCAAATGCATTGGAAAGTTTCACACACAGGTCCTGCCACAGCCTTATCAGATGCAATCACTATGGTCAACTACAGACCAATCTATGGAGGCTCAAAGAAGATAGACAACATCTCTGAAGGCTCCAGGATGCAGAATACAAGCAACACAGCCCTTCCTTTCCGCCTCCTGCTCCAGCAATCAGGTTTTGCTCACTACCCGAGGAAACTCAGATCCTTGTTTCCATCAAAACAAGAATCATCATTTGTAAGAAGTTCAGGAAGACAGTTTCAGCATTTCCCAGCAGGTATCTAAGCCACAACCTTTGTTTCTGTCTCCTTTTTTTATCACTCTAGGCAATGGAAACTGGAGTTTCTATACTTAATGTATCGAAACTGCCTGGTCTCCAAGGTAGCAGGGGTATCTAGATACACTAGTAGAATACATTTCAGGCTCAATCACTTTGAAAGCCTGGATAATAGAGGGGCACTTGTACTTTGGATAACAAAGTTATTTCCTTTAACATCAACAAGCTGCTCAGCTAGTAACTGCATCAGGCATTGATTTTGTTAGCCTGTTGTAGGCACCGTAGGAGCCTTTTTAACCGATAACACTGCAAAAAGAAAGAAAGAAGAAGGAAAAGAATTTGCAGATCATTCTTCTTGTGCCTTATTTCACGGAGCAGAGCTGACAGGAGGAGCTGTATTAATTTCAGCACTGCTGGTCTGAATGTCAGTGGAACATCTGTAGGAACAGCCCTGCGTCTGTCAGCTGTAGCTCGCTGCTTGAGGATGGATGATTGAAGCCTGGACTTGTACCTCCAGCCAAATTTTATACCTGGTTTCTATTGGGCTTGCAGCTGAGGACCTGTGCTAAAGCTTGGAGGCACAACTAGATTCAGATGTTGGCTGCTTCCTGCAACACTCAGGGCTGTGACAGAAGCACAGAATGGTAGGGGTTGGAAGGGATCTGGGTATCGAGTCCAACGCCACTGCCAAAGCAGGATCACCTGCGGCAGGCCACACAGGCAGGTTTGGGATCTCTCCAGAAGAGACTCCACAACCTCTCTGGGCTGTCTACTACAGGGCTCCAGCATCCTCACAGCAGAGAGGCTTTTTCCTCATGCTGAGGTGGAACTTCCTCTGCTCCAGTTTGTGTCCATTGCCCCTTATGCTATCACAAGGCACCTCTGAAAAGAGCCTGATCCCTTTTTCTTGATGCCTACCCTTCAGATATTTATGCATTTCATAAATGCCTATATATTTCAACAGGTCAAAAATCTGCCTGTTTACTCATTTGTCATTAGAAGGAGACTAAGGGGAGACCTTGTTGCTGTCTACAGCTACCTGAAGGGAGGCTGTATCCAGGTGGGGGTTGGGCTTTTCTCCCAGGCAACCAGCACTAGAACAAGAGGACACAGTCTCAAGCTGCACCAGGGGAGGTTTAGGCTGGATGTTAGGAAGAAGTACTTCCCAGCAAGAGAGATTGGCCATTGGAATGTGCTTGCCCAGGGAGGTGGTGGAGTCACCATCCCTGGAGGTGTTTAAGAAGAGCCTGGATGAGGCACTTGGTGCCATGGTTTAGTTGCTTAGATGGTGTTAGGTGGTAGGTTGGACTTGATGATCTCAAAGTTCTTTTCCAACCTGGTTCATTCTGTAATATTAAATTATAATTATCCTAAGCTACCAGTTAGCTATTCCCTGGCCATCTTCTCCTTTTTTTTTCTTGCAGAAAAGGCTCAGTTTCCATTTTTCCCTATATCATGTGCTCTCTCTGAGCAGCAGCAGCAGGACAGCAGTGCCCAGCCCAGCCCTCCTTCCATCCCTCACCACCTAACTCCTATTATCAGTAATAGCAGCTGGGCATGTACACAAAAATGAAAGCAGATCCCTTAGTGCAAACTTTCTGACAGAAAGGTTCATAACAACTTAAAAAAAAAAAAAAAGGAAAGAAAAAAAAAAGGGAAAAAAAAAGAAAGAAAAAAAGGGGGAAAAATAAAAAGAACCCCATGTCTCGTTTATTTTCCCCTTTCTTCCTCCCAGCTTTATGTCAGTCATCAATCGAAGAGGAGACAACTCATTTCATTTCTGTGACACACAATGATGGACTTGTGTTACAACCCTGACTTATTTTGAGAACTTCAATTTCTCAAGCTGAAAGCCTGAATGTCCCATGCTTGGAAGGGCTATTGATCTGATGGAGATGGACAGCTCAAGAGGAACTGATACATTCCTTACAGCATATATAGATTTATTTATTTATTATTTCCCTGACCACTACATAATGTAGAATTTCTAGTTGTTTGTTGACAACAAAATGCTTTGATTCTGTGATTTGACTGATACACTTTCACCATTTCTACACAATATTTCCCTGTCCTATTTGATGTGGGAGTTAGTTATTATCTACTACCTGGAATGGAAAAGCTGGTTTGCTGCGATAAAATGTGCTAATTCGTAAGGTGCAGGAACCTATACATGCACACCACAATGGGACAGCTACAAATGTGGGCCACTTCCAGATCCTAATCCTTCCCACATTATATGTGTAGATTTATATAACATTTCCTTTCAGGAAAAATAATGTCCCTGGGAACAGCTTTAGATACTCGCTCCCTGCCTCAGAGAGGACAGACCAAGCCTTACAAGCTGCACACATCACCTTGCATTCAAGCACTGATGGAAGCTTGCATCACAATACAGAATACAGAATGAACCAGGTGGAAAAGACCTCTGAGATCGTCGAGTCCAGCCACCTATCACACAACACCATCTAATCAACTAAACCATGGCACCAAGTGCCTCATCCAGGCTTTTGCTGAACACCTCCAGTGATGGTGACTCCACCACATCCCTGGGCAGCACATTGCAAAAGCAAATCACTCTTTCTGGAAGAGGTTAGTTCTAACATCCAGCCCAAATCTCCCCTGGCACAGCTCGAGACTGCATCTTCTTGTTCTGCCCCAGGTTGTCTGGGAGAAGAGACCAACCCCCACCCGGCTACAACCTCCCTTCAGGGAGTTGTAGAAAGCAAGAAGGTCTCCCCTGAGCCTCCTTCTTCTCCAGGCTAAACACCCCCAGGTCCCTCAGCCTCTCCTCACAGGGCTGTGCTCCAACCCCCTCCCCAGCTTTGTTGCCCTTC
This sequence comes from Colaptes auratus, assembly GCA_015227895.2. Lineage (NCBI taxonomy): Eukaryota > Metazoa > Chordata > Aves > Piciformes > Picidae > Colaptes > Colaptes auratus. The sequence continues at coordinate 51,447,902 of CM026887.1, forward strand.
TCTGGACACCTACCAGCAACTCAACATCTTTCCTCAACTGAGGGGCCCAGAACTGGACACAGGACTCAAGGTGTGGCCTAACTAGTGCTGAACACTATCTAATCAAGGAGACTAATTTTGCTCCAAAGCAGGATAAATATCAGATATCTGTGTCTCCTCCTCCTTTCTGGGTTTTCTCCCCACTTTGCCTCCACTCCCCCACGCTGCTTCTGCATGGACAGCAGGTACCTGTCAAGCGTGGGGACATCAGTGAGATGGCAGAGCCCCAGCACCGTGCAGGCAGGAACAGCCTCTTGGCTGTCTGCAGATCACAGGAAACAATTCATTCCACTCAATGATTTATATAATTTCTTTGGACTCACTCCTGCTTGCAAGATTTTTGCTTTTTGTGTTGTAGTTTGGAGAACCAAAGGAGAGGCTTTCAAAACCCAGGGAGCAGCTCCTCAGCCTAGGTGGCTTTGTGTGACAGAATTAGTGTAGAATAACATCAGCTCAGAACCAGTCCCCAAGTTTCATTACCAGCCTTGCTTTTAAAGGAGGATCTCCTCCTCCAGGACTAATTTAGAGCAATGAAAATTAAACTGCACCTCATCTAATAGTCAAAAAGGTCTGGAGAAATTGTCCTTGTTTAAATACCAATTCAAGGCTTTTTCTGTCACAGCAGGCTCCTGTATCCATTTTGTTTCTTCTAAAAGCCAAACACCATTCAAACAAAACAGTCACTTCCACATCAATTACGTGGCAAAATAATTAAAACAAAGTGGGGGGAAAAATGAAAGGAAAAAATAATGTGAGAAAAAATACAAAAAGGATATTAAAGCATTTTATGAGAACCTAGATTGTGCAACTAGAGCACGATGTGGTCTCAGATCTTTACTTTGTGTACAGAGCCAGACTTTATTCGTTGATTTGGTGCACAGGATCAGAGTTTGTTACGGTTATAATTTTGTTGACATTTGAAAGGAATAAGGAATAAAGGTAAAAGAGGTTGCTGCAGATAAAGCAGTGGTGATTCAGATGATGGGAAGAGAGCTATAGCACCAAAGAATGCTAAAGCACCATCCTGAAGAGTCTGCCCCACCCCCCCAAAAAATCTCTCTCTGTGCTAGCACTGGGGTTTTTAAGTTCTCAATGAATTAAGGACAAAGACTTGTTGGCTTTTAGCACATTAAGGGCAAGTACATTTTCAATCAGAATTGTCTGTTTAGAAATGATGTGATCAGATTCTCTGCCACTTTAACCCCTGGAGCCAGCAAAGCCCTTCTGATGAGAACTGGAGAGGAGTCCCTTCTGGAAGGTGAAAGTTACCAACAGCTACAAAGGAGTACCCAGGTGCCCCTTCCAACTTCAGCTGAGAGTATTTACCATTAAAATAAACCAAACCAAAGCAAATCCAAACCAAACCAAACCAAACGCCAGGACACCAAAACCAACCAAACAACAAAAAAACCCAAACAACAAAATCCAAACCCAAGCAACAAAATCCAAACCCAAGCTAGTGGGATAGCAAAGCTTTGGAAAACTGATGCAGTTCAGGCTTCTCAAACTTTTTTTTCATAACATGACCTATATTTAAATAACTCTCCAGTTTTTTTCCCCATCACAAAAACCACCATCTCACGCACAAAATCCCACATAGTATCTGTCACTGGCACTCAGAGGAGAGAAGCCTGCACAGAGAGCTCAGTATTTTCCTATTAATAACTTCCCTCTCATACTGGAAGATAGCGGGGTGCTTGGGTCAAGGCAGCTTTTTGATTCCCATCTTGGAAGGACAGACACATCCCTCCCAGCTGTCCATGCCATCAGCATGGTCACCTCTCCTCTGGGCAGCTTGGAAAAATTCTTTTTCCCTTCTGAGAAGCAGCTCCCAGCTTTTCCCCCTGGATGTCTATTTCCTAGCTCCTTCCCACTCATCCCTTGTTATCCTGGGTCTCCAGGGTGGCAGTGGGGTAAAAGGGGTCTTCATTTCTGACAGCTTCTGTGGGGCCATCCCTCCTTACTATGGAAAAATAATAATAATTAAAATTTAAAAAAAAAATATTAAAAAGCAGAAGGAAATTGCTGGTCAAATCCTCTAGTTGTACATAAAGCATAACAGCTTGCATGAACTGCAGCACTATGACTCTTGCTGTTAATGCTTCCAATGACATCATTGTTTTCCAAATTACAAAGTGCAGAAGACTGGTTAGGGAAGCTGCAGAGAACGAGCCGAAGGCAGTCAGGCTCTGAGAGGACGTCGGTAGCAAAAGATGTTCCTTTCAATTCTCTTCCTTATTGCACTAATTCCTCTCTGCACTCAGACTTGGTTCTATGGAAAATGTCACTGCAGCAAGGTCCAGATAATTAAAACCCTAAATACCATCAGACCTACCTCGGATCCCTGTGCTAACTTGGCTCTCACCAGCCCTGTTCTCACTGTTCCTCTTGTCTGCAGAGCCCATCTCCCAGCTTGCCATCAAAGTGATTTTTGGAGTAAATGTTGAGCAGTGAGGCACAGAAAGCATTACAAAAATACAAGCACATTACAGCTATCATGTTTTCACTCTGCACTTTACATAAATACAAGGAGCTTGTGTCAAGATTTCTGGTTTAGAAATCCATGCTGTTCACTGCCCGTGCACTTGAAGGGTTTTTTCCCCTTCCCTTTAAGCAGGAGGAGGCTCTAGGAAGACTGGCAAGCTGCTTTTCCAGGTGCTGGAATAGTGCAAAGCAATTGAACCATACTCATGGATGAGGGCCATCTAACTCATATGGCCAATAGTGTGTTTTCCTTTTTGGCAGTGCTTTTGTTCCAGGTGGAATAGTCTTTCATTCACATGAAGGAAACTCTTGTTTGCCTCACTCCCAGGTAACACAACCCACTCTGCAGCCACCCAGCTGCAGCAAAACACAGACTCTCTCTGCACATATAAACATACGCACCTTGTCCTCGCTCAGGCGTACATTCTTACATCTTGCTCATGCATTACGCACCCTCATGCTGCTTACTGAGCTAACTGAAGAAAAAGCAAGGGCATTTTTTCCCCTGTTCTGTCCATGCCAGAAAGCCCCAGCATAGCTGCAAGAGACAGCACTTTTACAACGCAGACGCTCCAGACCAGGTTCCAGCTGTCGGAATTTTATGTCCTTGAGATACTTCTGGAATAACAAAGTGTCATGCACGTCCCTGCCAGTACACGAGATCAGCACATGAGATCAGATGTACAGATGTTGCCTCCACATCCACCCACTGGCATCTTATTATCAGTGTGGTTAGTATCCTCCACCCATTTTCAGCCAGCTAGGAGGTCAGGAGTTGTAATTTGTGAGAATGAGCTGTATAGCAACCATTTATCTGAAAAACAAACCTCTCCTGGCAAAAACTTAGGAAGCAAATAGGAATCTTATGGAGGTTTTTCTCTCTTGGCACACGTAGGTAACTAACGGGGAATGCTGTGGTTACGCAGTCCCATGAGCAGTGGTACCTCTTGGAGGTGAAGGAAGGGACATGGACTAGCACAGGGCACACCAAATATTTGCTTTAATTGACTAACAAAGACATTGTCCTTTGGGAAAGAACACTGCAGAGCCATGCACCTGACTTCCTTCACCCTTTTATCCCTGTTCTTGTTAAGAAATGAAAGGTTAAGAGGAAATTCAGGCTCGTGGATGCTGCTGGGGGTAACAGCCATGCCATGGTGACAGGGAGGCAAGGGTCAACCTCTGCCTCCACACTTGAGGGCAAACACTGCTGGACAGCCAGGGCCTTTTGGTTAGGAACTGGTGAGCACAAATCAGAAGTGCCTGGAAGGAGATCTCTTGATAACAGATCATTGGAACAGGCTCCCCAGAGGGGTTGTGGAGTCTCCTTCTCTGGAGACATTCAAGACCCATCTGGATGCATTCCTGTGAGACCTGCAATAGATTCTGTGGTCCTGCTCTGGCAGGGGGGTTGGACTTAACCTTCAGAGGTCCCTTCCAACCCCTAACATTCTGTGATCTTGTGATCCTGTGATCTCAGGTCATGGAAATCTATGGATTTCCAGAAGCAAGTGTAATTTCTACTTGTTTAAGGTGGCAATCTTATCAGCATCATGCATGGCACATCAAGTTATGCAGAGGGAAAGACCCCTGGGCGGAACAACTGAGTCAGGATAAGTGCTGCATTGTTAATTGCTCTGTTAATAAATCCAGGAAGAAGGTGGGTTTGGATTCACTGCCATACAGACTGGTATTCTGGCAACTGGGGAAAGACATCTGCTCAGCCCAGGCCTCTGCTGTCTGTTTCTATGATCACACCTTTCTAATGAGCATCTTAAAGCACTTCCTGAGCAGAACAAATTCAGCCTCATATGCGTCGCCTCTTACATCTTTGGATGCCAACAGGTTAAGCAGCTCAGAATTGCCACTGGGCTGGGTCCATTCAGGCTGAGCCTCAGGGCATAGTTCAGCAAGTGGTCCCCAGTTAGGCTGAACTTCAGGGGATCTGGTGCCCATGAGGCAGAAGGTGGGTTGAACTCTATCATCCTCACACCCCTGTGCTCCCTGAAGGAGGAAGGACAGGAATTTGCCTGTTATGTTTTTCCTTCTATGCTGCAAATATGATTCCTTGCTTAAGTTTCCAATCTTTAATTGGGTTGGAAAATTACAGTCACAGCACAGGGGGGGAAAAAAATTCCCAGCTACTCTGCCTGACTCAAACGTCTGTTTTCATTTACTACACCATGCTTCTGAGTTATTTTGTTAACTAGACTAGAATAAGGATATCTTGAATTAAATAATGTTTTGCCCTTCCTGGCTGCTCTGTCTCTCCATGTGCATAGCAAGGTGCCCAGGAACTGCCTCTGCAGGGGAGTTTGGCCAGGGTAGCATTCTGTGGGAGGTGATATAAATAGATAAAAAAGCCTCACTCATGGAATATAAATTTATTTCTACATATACCTTTCTCCCTGGCACACAATGTAATGTAATCTGTGTGACTCTTCCTTGCCAGAGAGGCCCACTCACAAGCTTTCAGATGAGCACAGCTATTAATGTTGCACTTTTGTTCCCACTACAGAGAAAACTGCTGAAGTTTCTGGTGCACGGCACACAAGTTCACACTGTACTTTCATCATCAGATCCTCTACTGCAATTAAGCACACAGTGCAGGGTTAAAAGTGGTTCTCTTGCACCTGCCTCCCCGCTGGCAGGAGCAGAGCGAGAACATTTCTAGTGATGGAGCTCCCTCTTCCCAGGAATTCAAAGATTATTCACCTGATAGTAATGAAGGAGGCCAATATAGATTGAATCCCTCTCCTTAAAAAGGGGGGAAAGGGGTCAGGAATCAGCTCACACAAAGCAGTATGGAGCAACCCAGTGCAGTTCTGCTTCAAAAGGTTTGAAATGCATCACTGATGCAGAACTGAATATAGAAAAATGCAGCCTGGGACAGCTGTACTCTGTGTGCAGCTCTTCCAAAAATCAGCTTTGACTTTCACAGAATCCCAGCATGGTAGGGGTTGGAAGGGACCTCTGGAGATCACAAAGTCCTACCCCCTGCTAATGCAGGGTCACCCAGAGCAGGTTGCTCAGGATTACAATTTCCAGGTGGGGTTTGGAATCTTTCCAGGGAAGGAGAGTCCATGATCCCTCTGGGCAGCCTGTTCCTGTGCTCTGTCAACCTCACAGCAAAGTTGTTTCTCCTTAAGTTCAAGTGAATCCTCCTACGTTCCAGTTTGTAGCCATTGACCCTTGTCCTATCACTGGGCACCACTTTAAAGAGCCCAGCCTCATCTTCATGACCTCCACCCTTTAGGTTTTTAATATGCATTTATAAGATCCACACTCATCCTTCTCTTTTCCAGACTAAAGAGCCCCATGTCTCTCAGCCTCTCCTTGTAAGAGACATGCTCTTTCAATTCTAGTTCAGATATAGACAAATGAAGGTTAAAATTAATAGTAAGAGCAAGCTTCAATTTCATCCTCAGAACCCTTTTCTTTCTGCATTTCTCAGGAAGTCCTGAGAATGTAACACCTTTGAGGGTAAATCCTGGAGTACACTAAGTGCAAAGGTTTTGACTATTTACAAGCTCCCAAACCTAACAGCCAGGTTTTAGCACCTAAAGCTAAATCAAGCTAGTGCTTGATTCTTTGCAGAACAGTGACAGCACTCAAATCTATTGCTATTGTATGACCAAGCCCAAGTGATAGTGATAGGTGGTCGTACTTAATGCCACATCAGTCTGGCACTTATGGCTGTGCACTCTTTACAGAATACAGAATTAAGCAGGTTGGAAAAGGGCTTTGAGATCGTCGAGTCCAACCTATCACCCAACACCATCTCATCAACTAAACCATGGCACCGAGTGCCTCAGCCAGGCTCTTCCTAAACACCTCCAGGGATGGTGACTCCACCACTTCCCTGGCAGCACATTCCAATGGCCAATCTCTCTTGCTGGGAAGAATTTCTTCCTAACATCCAGCCCAAATCTCCCCTGGCACAGCTTGAGACTGTGTCCTCTTGCTCTGCCACAGGTTGCCTGGGAGAAGAGACCAAGCCCCATGTGGCTACATCCTCCCTTCAGCTAGTTGTAGAGAGCGAGAAGGTCTCCCCTGAGCCTCCTCTTCCCCAGGCTAAGCAACCCCAGCTCCCTCAGCCTCTCCTCACAGGGCTGTGCTCCAAACTCCTCCCCAGCTTTGTTGCCCTTCCAGTATCTCAACATCTTTCCTAAACTGAGAGGTCCAGAACTGGACACAAGACTCAAGGTGTGGCCTAACCAGTGCTGAGTACAGGGAAAGTATGACTTCCCTGCTCCTGCTGGCCACACTATTCCTGATGCAGGCCAGAATGCCATTGGCCTTCTTGGCCCCCTGGGCACACTGTTGGCTCATGTTCAGCCTACTGTCAACCAGTGCTAGGTTCCTTTCCACCTGACTTCAGAGCACAGAATCACACAATGGTGGAGGCCAGAAGGTACCTCTGGAGATCATCTAGTCTAAACCACTCTGCTAAAGCTAAAGGGTCACCCAGAGGAGGTTGCACAAAATTGTGTCCAGGAAGGTTTTGATGACATCATAAGATCCTTAAATATTGATGAGTTTAAAGTTATGTTTAACCTAAACAAATACAGATAGTTGTTAATGTTCATGGGCTATATTCTGCCAGCTGAAGCCAAAAGGATTCCATGGTTATAATCTGAGCCTATAAATCACAGGATCACAGGACTCTAGGGGTTGGAAGGGACCTCTGAAGATCATCCAGTACAACACCCTTGCAAGAGTAGGACCATAGAATCTAGCAGAGGTCACACAGGAACACATCCAGATGGGTCTTGAAAGTCTCCAGAGAAGGAGATTCCACAACCCCCCTGGGCAGCCTGTTCCAGTGCTCTGTGACCCTCACAGGAAAGAAGTTCCTCCTCATGTTGAGCGGGAACCTCCGGCGCTGTAGTTTATATCTATTCCATAATACCCTTAAAATACACAGGCTGCATGTAAGTTGGCTTTCCATTTAGAAACAAACAACAATAACCAAAAAAACCTCCACACACGTAATTTGCTGCCCCTTTTCATTTTAGAAAAGCACTAGACACGCTTGATGACTGATAGACTTGGCTCAGCTACACACATCTCTCATGGAGCTCAAGGCTGAAGCATGGCTTCTAATTCAGAAACAAAACAAAAAAAAAGCCACACACTTGAAGACATTCATCTTATTTACTGTCTCAAGGTGAAGTCTACAATGGCAGAACTGGAGGGTTACTACCTTCCTCTCACAGCACTCCGGCAGCACAGCTGCAGCTCTATGGGACATCAAGAGCCTTTTTTGAACATCTTTCTAATGAGCAAATTGTGCCCAAGACAGAACTAGAATACCTCCTACCTTGGTCCCTTGGCACACCAGTTAGCCCTGCAAACCATTCCTCCACACACAGATTTCACTCAAACATCATAGAAGCATACTTCACACTACATTTGGAAGGACCTTTAAAGGTCATCTAGTCCAACTACCCTGAAGTAAGCAGGGTCATCTTTAAATGGATCAGAACCCCATCAACCCTGACCTGGAATATCTTCAGGGGGCAGGTCCTCTACCACCTCCCTGAGCAACCTATTCCAGTGCTCCACCTACCGCACAGTAAAGAATTTCTTTATAACATCAAATGGATTGGGTTGGAAGGGACTTTAAAGATGAAGCTCAGCAAGACCAAATGCAAGGTCCTGCATCCAGTCCTGGAGGCCCTATTACAGGAAAAATCTGGAGGTGTTGGAACATATTCAGAGAAGGGCCATGAGGATGAGCAAAGGGCTGGAGCTCCTCTGCTATGAGGACAGACTGAGGGATTTGGGGCTGTTCAGTCTGGAGAAGAGAAGGCTCCAAGGAGATCTAATTGTGGCCTTCCAGTAATTGAAGGGGGGTACAAGAGAGTTAGGAAGAGACTTATTAGGGTGTCAGAGAGTAATAGGACTGGGGGAATTGAATAAAAACAGAAATGAGTAGATTCAGATTGGATGTTAGGAAGAAGGTCTTCCCCATGAGGGTGGTGAGACGCTGGAACAGGTTGCCCAGGGAGGTGGTGGCAGCCTCATCCCTGGAGGTTTGAAGGCCAGGCTGGATGTGGCTCTGAGCAACCTGATCTAGTGTGAGGTATCCCTGCCCATGGCAGGGGGGTTGGAAGTGGATGATCCTTGAGGTCCCTTCCAACCCTAACAATTCTATGATTCTGTGATCATGGCCACAGACACTAGCTTCCACTAGACCAGGTTGCTCAAAATCCCATCCAACTTGGCCTTGAAAAATCAAGCCCAATACTGTGATATTTTTTTCCCCTTTCATCATCATTAAATTCACCCTCAGAAGAAAATGCACTACAGTACTGTGACATCCCTTGGGATTATGAAGCACTGCCTCTGAGCTGCAAAAAAATGGGTAGGCATTCATTTCTTTTCGATCTGAGGCCATTGATAATCACCTGTGGTTTAGTATTTATATAGTGCACTGAAAACAGACAAAGTTCATCCTAAAGTGCCAGCTCAGTCTTCCATTAATCTCCAGCTCGGTCCCTTAAAGGAGGAAGTAACAAGTCTGTAATGATAAGGCTCGTGGCAGCAGCCAGAGCGCTTGAAGGGCTGTTCTTGTAAGGAAAAAATTTCAATTAGTTAAAGGAGCCAGGAGCATCAGCTTTCAAAAAAAAAAGGAAAAAAGAAGGGCTTCCTTATGAATCTTTGATCTCTCTCACTGTACCATGTTTCTCATGAAAGACGTCGTAGTGGCACTGTTTAAATAGCATCTACAAAACAGTTCAATTTACAAATCAGGAGGATTAGAGTTGCCTTTATAATCTTTATTTAAATGGAGTAGCGTGAACAAGCTGTTAAATTAAGGGCTTGTCTGCCGGTTGTGTCCAACTAGAAGTGGCCAATACTTGAGAATAACAAACCCATGATTCATGCAAACTAGAAGCAGGAAAAAAAGGCCAATTTAAAATGCCTGATCTCAGCTACGGGCCTAGAGTCTCCAAACCAAGGAGACTTACTCTGCTACCCATCCTCTTAACTCCCTGCAAGCCATTACTTTACTTCAAAACATTGCTGTCGTTAATCTTGAATGAAAATAAGCAGTTTGTGAGCACACTAGAAGCTGGGCTGGGCCAGCTGCCCCTCCTGCTCAGCAGGAGAAGACCTGTGTGGTACTTGCCAGTTCAGTTACACAGCTAGTGTGTGTGTGTTGTCTCCAGCTTCAGCTGTCCACCTCACGTTCCCCACTCTCTACTGCAGGTAGATAAGAGGCAACAATATCACCCAGGGAGCTGTGAGAGGCCAGGAGCAATCATGGTGAACACCCAAGGAAAAGTCTCATTTGAGTCCTGAGCTGAAAGCAAGAGGAGCAAGCCTCGGAAAGGCAGACCATGGGAGACAGAAGGGAGGGAAAGGAAGACTCTGTCTTGCCCTTGGTCTCCTCCCTGGCTGGAAGTTTTTTCCTGTTATAAAAACCACAGAATCATTGGGAAAGACCTCTATGATCAAGTCCAACCCCAAGCCCTTGACAAGAGATGCACCCCAAACCCTGCTTCTTTGCCAGCAGGGCCCAAAGGCTTGCAAGGAGAAACATAGGTAGTGTATCATAGAATATTCAGCCAAAACTTGATCCCTGTCTGTGGCCTCCAGCTTTTAAAACCCCAGGCAACTGTGGATCCATCCACTCCTTGGCTGCAATGGGAGCATATTCTTCTGATCACAGACTTAAGAGTTATTACTGCTACTGCAAAGTGTGATGGCAGAGGTTATGTTCTAAAAATGTAAATGTCACTGAATTATAAAATCATCAATTTAGCTTTTTGTGCAGATATGTAGATATGAGACTCCAATTCCTGACACACTCACTGGGATGATCAATGTTTTCCAGTGCTCTTGTGGCAGAGATACCTGAGAGTGTTACCTGGCAGGGGCAGCAGAAGACACTCATTCAGCATCTGAACGATCAGGTTGTGTTTTTGTTTTAAGGCAAATGCCAACTAAGAATAGATGTAGGATATTTCAGTGTTTATGATAAAAATATACCAGAACATAACCCCATCTTTCATCATAAAGTATATTACATCTTGAAAGCATTTTTGACAGGGTTCCACTTTAGAAGTTAATGGCAACATCAGAGGTACAGAAGTCCTAGAATAATGGAAAATTGGCTCCAAATATAAAGACGGAGAGCAAGAAACCATGAAAAGCATAGTCATAGATGGATGATACTGCTTTGCAGGAAAGGTAAACAGTGAGGAAACATACTGCCAGATGCCAAAAGACTTAGATCATTAAAAGGGAAAGAGATGTAAAAAAAACATTCAACACAAATAAATTAGAACAGTATCACCAATATTGTCTGTCATCATTTCTGCTATAAATCCTGGTTAGCAGAGCTTATTCCACAGCTGAAAAAAAATCTCTCCTGAATGGAACTTGGCCACACCAGATTTCTGGCCTCTGTTAGCGTGCCTTTGGTCTTCACTAGGGGTGTGAGACACCAATGGAAATTGAATTTGGATTCACAATGATTCAGATCATATTCACAATGCAGCACCACAACAGCACCCACTACTGAGCTTTGCAGAAGCCTTCAATAATTTCCAGCAGGAGCAGGGAGGTGATTGTCCCCTTGTACTTGAGTCTGGTGAGGTCACATCCTGAGTATTGTGCCCAGTTTTGGGCACCTCAATGCAAGAGAGATGTGGAGGTGCTGGAGCCAGTGCAGAGGAGGGCGAACGAGCTAGGGAAGGGCCTGGAGAAAAATCTTGTGAGGAAGCAACTGAGGGAGCTGAGGATGTTTTACTTTGAAAAAGAGGAGGCTAAAGGGGAAACCTCATTGCTCTCTACAACTACCTGAAAGGGTGTTGTGGAGAGGCTGGTGCTGCTCTCTCTCACAGGCAATTAGTGATAGAACAAGAGGGAATGGCCTTAAGCTGTGTCTGGGTAGGTTTAGAGTGGACATTAGGAAGAATTTTTTCCCAGCAAGAGTGGTCACAGATTGGAATGTGCTGCCCACGGAGATGGTGGAGTCACCAAGCCTGGCTGTGTGTAAAGGTGGTTTGGATATTTATATATGTATATATAAAATAATTCCATTGTTATTGCTACTGCTATTATTATTACTATCACTACTACTACTACTACTAATATAATAAACTGATCCTGGCAAAACCTGGTCTGTATCTCACCCATTTTATTATTAATCCACAGCACTTTGATTTGCAATCTGATCATCAATACAGTAGAGCTTGATTTTTCCCTTTACAACAGTAAAAATGCCATCTCCTACAAGTGGCCTTTTCAAATCACTGTAGGATTTCTGGAGGAGTGCAGCATTGTCTTCTACTGGAAACCATAACATTTTAGGCTGCTGTTATAGATTTCCTTCGGTAGAGCATTTTTTGATCTATGGATACAGGGGATTGGAAGGGATTTGTCAGTGTAAATAAAATTGAATTAAGTATAAATTGCTTAAATAATTGTATGGGTACAGTAAGTGCCTTTGAAAAATAAGTCTGCAGGTCGTATGTGGTGGGAAAAATGAGAAATTCCGAGCTCGGCACGGGTCATGCCCTATGATACATGGTGCGCATCGCTGCCCTTTGGAAATTCAGCTGCTTCACCTGTCCCCCTGATGTGATGAAGACAGCAGGAGTAAGATAAATTGCTCTTCATAAAAGAGATTAGACCAGAGCAGCAAAACTTCATTATAGCCAGCAGAAGGAAAAACAAAGACCAAACAAACTACCTCCAAAGTGAGAGGGTGTGTTTACTGCTGACCGTTGTCACCCTGCCCGCGTGCTGTCAGCAGCCTGCCCTTTCCCTGTTTTGTCTGGGTGACTTTGGTGTCTCTAAACTATC
>CM026887.1:51460746-51521709 GCA_015227895.2 Colaptes auratus
GGACAGTAGGATTAGACTGGATCTTAGGAGGAAGTTCTTCATATGAGGATGGTGAGACTCTGGAATAGTTGCCTAGGGAGATTGGTCTGCCCAGGGAGGTGGTGGAGTCACCATCATTGGAAGTATTCAGGAGGAGACTTGACAGGGTACTGGGTGCCATGCTCTAGTTGTTTAGGTGGGTTGGCTTGGTTGATCGGTTGGACACGATGATCTTGAAGGTCTCTTCCAACCTGGATTTATTGTATTGTATTGTGGATGCTGTCTCCATTGGGTTGTTCAAGGCCAGGTTGGATAAGGCATTGAGTGGCTGAGTCTAGCTGGGAGGTGTCCCTGCCCATGGCAGGGAGGTTGGAGTAGATGATCTTTGTGGTCCTTCCAGCCTAAGCCATTCTATGATTTACTCCTTGCCTAGTCCCCCACTAGCTGACTCTACCTCCAGCTGAGAGTCATGAATGGTTGTTGTGTGTAGCTGGGAGTCTTTGGGTTGACCAAGGGCTCATACAGCAGATGTGTTGAATCTCAGATGCTTTCAGTCTCCTCTGACCTAGGGCATGGGAACCTCAGTGCATTCCCCAACCGGTCCTCATTAGCCTGATACAATTAGATTATTGCAGAATGCTGTTGACAAAGGCAGATATTATTTATCACTCTAGGGGTGTGCTAGGGTAAGAATTGCTGTAACTGAACTTCAAAAGGCATATGTTCATGTCATTTGTCATTCTGTGCATCTGATAAGAAAATCAACATATTTTATTGTTATTATATTTAAACAGCTGCATGCATCAGGAAAGAATTTAAACACTTCTACCCTTGAGTTTCCTGCTGTGATGTGTGGGGTTGTTCCTTGAGATTTTTATTGGTGTCCCACTTTAACCATACAACCTGAGTAAACCAACAGCTTTTGCCTTACATATGGAGCTTTTATTAGAAGTTCACAAGGGTTTTTTATTAGAACCAAAATCTGCACCATTTGTGACACATAAAGGCATGCACAAACTGCATCTTTTTTGTCATAAACTACTAATGTCTCTCTGAGCTGCATTTTCCTTAATAGAATATTTAGGAAAGAAGGCACAATTTAATTCTACTTTTAAGCATGCTAAAATGCACTAATGGCACTGCACTTTGGCTGCAGTGTATTTGTATGTCCCAAAGATGCAATTGAGAGCAATATTTTGAGTATTGATTTTATTTTTTAAGTTTTTTTTTTCCCTGGGAAGATATTCATTTTTTCTTCTTTCTATTCCTGCAGAAATGTATTACTTTGATTATTGAAATACCTGTTTTTTTTCCCCCCCAAAAGCACACTGACTTCTATTTGCATTAAATACAAGCAAATGCAGAGCTACAGGCTGGGGTTGGAGTGGCTGGAGAGCTGCCAGAGAGGGACCTGGGGGTGCTGATCGACAGCTGCCTAAACATGAGCCAGCAATGTGCCCAAGTGTGCCAAGAAGGCCACTGGCATCAAGAATAGTGTGGCCAGCAGGAGCAGGGGAGTCATTGTGCCCCTGTACTCAGCACTGATTAGGTCACACCTTGAGTTCTGTGTCCAGTTCTGGGCCCCTGAGTTTAAGGAGGACATTGAGACACTTGAATGTGTCCAGAGAAGGGCACCGAGGCTGGGGAGAGGCCTCAAGCACAAGCCCTACAAGGAAAGGCTGAGGGAGCTGGGACTGTTTAGCCTGGAGAAGAGGAGGCTCAGGGGAGACCTTCTTGCGCTCTCCACTCCCTGAACGGGAGGTTGTAGCCAGGTGGGGTTTGGTGTCTTCTCCCAGGCACTAGCCCAGAACAAGAGGACCAGTCTCAAGCTCAGCCAGGGAATTTTGGCTGGAGGTGAGGAGAAAGTTCCTCACTGAGAGAGTCATTCACCATTGGAATGTGCTGCCCAGGGAGGTGGTGGAGTCACCGTCCCTGGATGTGTTCAAGAGGGGATTGCACATGGCACTTGGTGCCATGGTTTAGTCGTGGGGTCTGTGGTGACAGGATGGACTTGTTGATCTTTGAGGTCTCTTCCAACCTGGGTGATTCTGTGAAATACAACAAATGCAACCTGCAGTGTAAAGCATTGATTAGCAGTTACATTAAAAGGACTTTCTTGCTGTTACAGTGATTTTTATGCAGTGGTGTGCAGTGGGATTTCCAATGTAATGAAACTCTGTGAATATTTTTATGAGGAATTCAAGGTGTTTCCTGCCCCTCACCCCCCTCTTTTTGTGTGTGGCAATTTGAGGCTATGGGCACCACAGAGTGGAGACCTCTGGTGTCCTGTGTCCAGCCCAGTGGGTGGACACAGGAAATGGTGTATTTCTCCACATAAATCCTGCATCCCTATAAAACTGGTTAAAAAATTCATCTCAGCCCTTCCCCTGCCTCCCCCGCCCTGCCACCACCCCCAGGGAAAGTGTCCATCTTCTTATCCCTGGAGGGCAGCCAGGCAGAAAGGGACCTGGGGGTAGTGGTTGACAGCTGGGTGAACATGAGCCAGCAGTGTGCCTAGGTGGCCAAGAAGGTCAATGGCATCCTGGACTGAATCAAGAATAGTGTGGTCAGCAGGAGCAGGGAAGTCATCCTGCCCTGCACTCAGCTCTGCTTATTCCACACCTTGAGTCCTGTGTCCAGTTCTGGGCTCCTCAATTTAAGAAGGACATTGAGACACTTGAACTTGTCCAGAGAAGGGCAACAAGGCTGGGGAGGGGTTTGGAGCACAGACCTGTGAGAGGCTGAGGGAGCTGGGGTTGTTTAGCCTGGAGAAGAGGAGGCTCAGAGGAGACCTTATGGCTCTCTCCAACTCCCTGAAGGGTGCATTTTTGGATTGTGACAACACTTCATAATAAAGATAAAGGGAATGTCAGCTTCAAGCTTTCTGTACATGCCCTGCACAGCTTTCCTCTATGAATGGTACCACTGGACTACTTTAGCATCATTGTTTACTGTAGCCTGCCCTCTGTCATTAGTACTGCAGACAGAATTTCATGTGCATCAACAATTAAAACCACACCATTTATAGCATCTAAATGGTGTTATTCCTCCAAGCCTTAAGCTCTTGTGAAGGTGCTCTGCCTGCCATTGCTGAATCTCCCATCACAGAAATTCCTTCTGGTCAAAAAAAAAAACCACCCTGGAATGGGGTTGGAATGATATCTGGAATGATAAAATACATTGGGTATATTTTTCCTTCCCTTCAATAGGCCAAGTTTAACAAGACCAAAGCTTGCTGGACAAATAAAAAGAACTAAAGAAGTGAAAGAACTTGCAGCAAAAGCTGTTTCAGGCTTCTTTAATTATCCACGGATGCCAAAAGGCATGACAAGGAGAAGATTCATATCAAAAATGTGACAGATAGTTGTTTTTTATTCTATAGTGATCCTGTCAGTAAAAGAAATTTATTATAGACTCTCTATCACTCTACACATCTCATTTAAGTTTTGCAGGTGACAAGCAATGCACCCCAGGAAAATTTGTCTTCTTGAACTCTGTAGTTTTTCTGACATATAAAACATGTTGTGCTGGGAAAGGGGATAAGGAGAGCACCCTTGTGGAGGATTTTACCCCATGTAGGTTGGAATACTACTGCAAATAAGTCTTTCATTAAACCCTGCGTGGGACTGCAGGAGTAGCTGCATCATGCTGTTGGATGTTTGACTATTGAGAGGTGCAGAAGATTATTTGTGCTTATCTGTTGGGTCATAGAATCGTTTCAGTTGGAAAACCTTTAAGATCACCCAGTCCAACCATTCTCTAACTCTACCAAGTCTGGTGCTAAATGGTGGCCCTCAGTGTGCCACATCTCTGAAACACCTCTGGGGTGGGGCTTTGGCCTCATTTTCAGGGAGCCTATTCCAGTGGTTACCACTAGATTGGTGGAATTACAGAATGGTTGGACCAAATGATACAGAATCTCCAAGGTTGGAAGAGACCTCAAAGATCATCAAGTCCACCTGTCACCACCTACTCCACTGATACTAAACCATGGCACCAAGTGCCACGTCCAATCCCCTCTTGAGCACCTCCAGGGATGGTGACTCCACCACCTGGGCTGCCCATTCCAATGGCCAATGACTCTCTCAGTGAAGAACTTTCTCCTCACCTTGAACCTAAACTTCCCCTGGTGCATCTTGAGACTGTGTCCTCATGTTCTGGATATGATATTAAGGAGCTTTTCCAATCAAAAATATTCCATGATTCTATAATTTCCCTGTGAAAGTATTCATAGGGAGAGCAAAAATGTGTCTTACTGGGAAAGACAGATTGTCACTTTGCTTAAGAGATTTTAACAAGGGACAAAAAAGAGGGAATAAAAGAATGGAGAAGAGAGAAGAAGTTCTGCTGCCTTTAGTGGAGCAGATTGCAAGAGCAAGAGAGAGAAGGTATTATCTGATTAATAAATTAATATCATAATGAAGACTTATTGTTCATCTTGCTATACAAATACACAGATAAAATGTGCAGTGTAGGAAATATTTATTACAAAAGGATTTGGCAATGCAAAGCCTTAAATTCTCAAGCCTGAAAGGGCAAATCAGTGTTCTCATTCCTGTTTTATTGGAATAGGAAGATGAAGCAATTTGGGCAAAGTATCTGAGAAATTTGTGGTGTGGAATTAAGACTAAATACCATTCCAAACTTTAATGGCAAGATTGTTGTTGCTTGCTTTCTTTCTTTCTTTTTATCAGTAGATTGTCTCAGAATTATTCTGGTGGTTTCAGCAGCTTTTGGTGTATGTTTTGATAATTTGACACAACTAGCTAAAAGTAAAACACCCTTTAAGTTAAAATATTAACAAACTGATGCTGAAAGAATCAAAGCTGCTTTCTCTCTGAACAAACATCAAGGGAACTGTATCTACTTGTGTGTCTGTCTCACATTTTGAGGATTTTAAGAGGATTTGCTGTTTCTGTTTGGAGTCACCATCCCTGGGGGTGTTCAAGAGGAACTGGACGTGGCACTTGGTGCCATGGTTTAGTCATGGGGTCTGTGGTGACAGGTTGGACTTGGTGATCTTTGAGGTCTCTTCCAACCTTGGTGATTCTGTGATCATTGAACCTCAACTAGACTTTTCTCCTGGACATTACTGATGCATGATCCCCAGACCTGGAAGATGGGGAAGTCTTTCTCTATTACACTTGTAGCCAAATGTCCATGCTGAAGACTATTGCGAGTGGGCAGGGAGTTTCTTTAAGCTGAGGATTCATTCTTCATGGTGCTGAGTATTTTCTGAATTAGTTTCCACTCCTGTAGAGCTCAGGTCCTGAGCATCCCAGTCCATGAAGGTTGTTCCCATGGCTGGATGCAAGCTCCTGGAAGCACAGGGATTATATGGGAAACGCACTCTTCCTTCAAACTTCTCTCTCCAGCCCACTTTAATAAATGATGTGTTCATGATCTTTTAACATCAGTAACAATTTGTTAGTCATATTACACTGTAGAAGAGAGAGACTGGGAAGCTATCTGAACCATTTTAAAACTCAAATTAGCCACCATAAAGTGCAGAATAAAATTATGAAGACTTCCTTGTAATACAAAATTCATGGAGACAAAACTCTAATTTCCTGATGGATATATGATATTAATGTAACGGATACCTCAGTGTAGTCAAATTGCATTAAATGTTATTAATGCTTGAATAAACTTCAAGGAAGTGGTACTGGTTGAAATGGGATATATTTTGTTCTGCTAAATTATGCTTTAATTGGTATTTCCTCTCTTGTAAAGGACCTAAAGGGCTTATAAAATATGTGGTAGAACATTTAGTTTTTCTTTTCTTTTTTATTTCCCCTCCCCCCCCTCCCCTTCTCGAGATGTTGTCGAAGTCGAGAGTTTTAACTGGAAACACTTCAAATCCTTCCCAGAAAGTTCATCGGGCTCGTGATGACATGGCTTCCAGGACTCCCCAAAGTAATAATGATGGCTTTTTAGTTATTTAGGAGTAGGCAAGGCAGTATGCAAAGCAGGGAAAGAAAAGTTGCAAGGGAATTGTTTGTTGTTGTATTTTCCCCTTTGAAGTGAAACTTGCTTTGCTCAGATGTAGGTAACTGCTTCCCACATAATGTTGTGGATGATGAGAACTACTGGCTTGACACCACACCTTGAGTCCTGGGTCCAGTTCTGGGCCCCTCAGTTTAAGAAAGATGTGGAGTTGCTGGAACATGTCCAGAGAAGGGAAATTAGGCTGGTGAGGGGTTTGGAGCACAGCCCTATAGGAGAAGCTGAGGCTGGGAGTGTTTAACCTGGAGAGGAGGAGGCTCAGAAGGAGACCTAATTGCTGTCTACACTACCTGAAGGGAGGTTGTAGCCAGGTGGGGGTTGGTCTATTCTCTCAGGCAACCTGTGGCAGGATGAGAGGACACAGACTCAAGCTGTGCCAGGTGAGGTTTAGGCTCAGTGTGAGGAGAAAGTTCTTCACAGAAAGAGGAGCTGGCCTTTGGAATGTGCAGCCCAGGGAGGTGGTGGAGTCCCCGTCCCTGGAGGTGTTCAGAAAAGGCTTGGTGTGGCACTTGGAGCCATGGTTTAGTTGTCAGGAGGTGTTAGGTATTAGGTAGTAGGTTGGGTTCCATGATCTCTGATGTCTTTTCCAACCTTGCTGATTCTATGACATGGGGAGACCATTCTTCCTGGGCTAATAAAGAGAGAGAATTAGAAAATGGCCTTGGATAACACAGAGAGGTATCAACAAATCAGGAGAGGGTTGAGCCTCATTTAATACATCTCATTCAGCAGGCTAAATTTCCCTGAAGTGATTTTTGTTCTTTCTTCCTGGAACAGTGTATTTGTAGTTGTATCAGAACTGACCAGAATTGTTAGTTAAACACTAAAATCAAACATTCCTACTTGGAAATATCATATCTGGGTACTCTTTCATTTGGAGAAAGAATAGGGGGGCAAAAAACCCACAACCTTCTCTCTAAATGCACATATTCTTCTGTTTATGGATTTATTGCTATTATGACTAAGCTTTCCTTCACTTGAACATTCAATAATACCATGCTTAATAATTACTGAAAATTAAGATTTTCCACCTTTTTCTCTTCAAGGGAACTTTATTGATTAATGAGGAATGCCTGCAGATAATTAACTACATCACAGAAAGGAAGTAAAATGATTTCCCTGAGCACAGAAGTTAGTGTGAATGCTTCAACCTCACACTGTACAAAAACAGTTAATGCTTTCATTGCACTGTTGTTGGGATTTCCAAGGTTGATATGAAAGGTTTTCCTTTTCTCTGCTCCACCTGACCCCCCTCCCCATGTTAAAAACACACCTCATCCTACAGGGTTCTCATGAACTGCTGATTCTTTTCAGGTGATGCTGTCTGGAGAATATTAAATTGCAGCCCCCAAATATCCCACATCAATCTCGGCTTGCCTCAGAAATAATGTGGCCAGCAGGAGCAGGGAAGTCATTCTGCCCCTGTACTCAGCACTGGCTAGGCCACACCTTGAGGACTGTGTCCAGTTCTGGGCTTCTCAATTTAAGAAGGAAGTTGAGACACTTGAATGTGTCCAGGGAAGGGCAACGGGCTGGGGCGGTCTGGAGCCAGCTCTGTGAAGAGAGGCTAAGGGAGCTGGCATTGTTCAGCCTGGAGAAGAGGAGGCTCAGGGGAGACCTTCTTGCTCTCTCCAACTCCCTGAAGGGAGGTTGTAGCCAGGTGGGGGTTGGTCTCTTCTCCCAAGCAACCAGCACCAGAACAAGAGGACACAGTCGCAAGCTGTGCCAGGGGAAGTTCAGGCTCGAGTTGAGGAGAAAGTTCTTCCCAGAAAGAGTAATTGGCCATTGGAATGTGCTGCCCAGGGAGGTGGTGGAGTCACTAACCCTGGTAGTATTCAAAAGAAAGGATTGGATGTGGCACTTGAAGCCATGGTTTAGTTGTCAGGAGGTGTTCGGTAATAGGTTGGACTTGATGATCTCTGAAGTCTTTTCCAACCTGGCTGATTCAGTGATTCTTGATTACCTCTGTGGTCTTTTCCAACCTGGTTGATTGTTGATTCAGTGCTTCTGTGATATTCTTCTCATGTAACTTCAAGGAAATCTCAGGGAAAGGTTAGCCAAAGTT
Organism: Colaptes auratus; assembly: GCA_015227895.2. Classification (NCBI taxonomy): domain Eukaryota; kingdom Metazoa; phylum Chordata; class Aves; order Piciformes; family Picidae; genus Colaptes; species Colaptes auratus. Next base: position 51,468,797 of record CM026887.1, read on the forward strand.
TTTGAGCTCTGTAATTTGTCTTAGAAGAAACAAAACATAACCAAAACCTACCAAACAACAACCCACAAAAGAACCATGACAGGGGAATCAGATACTTCTGATGCAGTTTAAATCCTTTCATATTTACAAAGAATGGGCAAGTTCTCATTTCCTGATGACTGAAGGATTCATACAGGAGACAGCAGTTTTGTTTTGAGCCACGTGTGATCTCATTCATAGATTTAACTCAAGGTCTGGCTACAACTGTTCCTCTCATTGTGCTGAATCTTCTCTCAGTGTCTGCTTCTCTTTCTGTTTAACCTGTAAAAGGCTCACATCTCCAGAAAACTGTCTCGGTCTGGAGAGAGAAAGAGACTCAGTTCTTTTGAATATTCCCGTGGTGTGAAATGAGAGGCACAAAGGAGGCCAAAACAGCAACAGCTTGGCTATCGATTACATAAATAGAGTGGAGGGATCAGAAGAGGAGGGAGAAAAGATAGAGAGGGAGAAGAGAGAGATTAGAGGAAAGGAATTAAATTACCACACCCCTCACCCCCCCAAGACAGTTTGAGTCTGTGGAGGAAAGGTGCTGCAGGAGATGTTGGGTCTGTAGAGGAAGGGTGCTGAGGCTTTGGCTGTAGAAGAGATGTGGTCCTCTGGGCAGCCTCTTCAGCTCCATGAGTTGCGCAGGTCATAAGTAGATAAAGGTCATCTTACACCTCTGAAAGCTTGTAGCTGAAAACCAAAAAAAGTTGCTTTCCAGGAGGCTTTACCCATTTGCAAACCTCATGTAATGAAGGAGCCGATGCAGATAAGCAGAACTGACTGAGAACAAAAACGTTTCTACAAAAGCCAGGGGTTGCAGAGCCCTTACAGTAAACTTTGTGTTGGCTTGTCAGAGGGAACTGAAATAAGTTGTGTCCAGTTTGGGGCTCCTCATTGTATTTTAGGAAGGACATTGAGATACTTGAATGCATTCAGAGAAGGGCAATGAGCCTGGGAGGGTTTGGAGCACAGCCCATGAGGAGAGGCTGAGGGAGCTGGGGTTGCTTAGCCGGGAGAAGAGGAGGCTCAGGAGAGACTTTATTGCTGTCTACAACTACCTGAAGGGAGGTTGTAGCCAGGTGGGGGCTGGTCTCTTCTCCCAGGCAACCAGCAACAGATCAAGAGGACGCAGTCTCAAGCTGCGCCAGGGGAGGTTTAAGGTCGAGGTGGACTTTGCATTGTTAAGTTTGCCAGTGGAGTCTATTTTCTTAAAGGTTTTTTTCCATCCTTATGATGCTAGGAAGTCCTGAGTCAGTTCATGGCAGCAGCTTGCATGGGTGCTGGGGTTTGTCAGAGCGAGCAGAGTGCTGTGAAACTTCAGTGCATGGAAAGTGACCAGACTGAGCCTTGCAGGGACTCATTTCTGAAGATGAAACTTCCAGGGAGCTTCACCCATTTTTGGCTGGCAAATTGCCATCAGTGCAGCAAGCTGAGGGTAAGGGATACCTTGTGATTGTCATCATACTAGCTAGGTTTGTGTCTTCTGATGGCCAGGCTCTTTGCTGTGGTACACAGTGATAGGCCAAGGACCAATGGATACAAGCTTGAGCGTAGAGGGTTTCACCTCAACATGAGGAGAGGCTTCTTTATAGTGAGGGTGACAGAGCACTGGAGCAGGTTGCCCAGGGAGGTTGTGGAGACTCCTTCTCTGGAGGCTTTTGAAATCAGCCTGGATGGGTTCCTGTGTATACTGCCCTGGGTGACCCTGCTTTGGCAGTGGGGTTGGATTTGATGATCTCTGGAGGCCTCTTCCAACCTCTAACATTCTGTGATTCTGTGAAATGAAAAGGGAAAAAAGTCAAGGCCCTTAGAAATTATTTTTTTTCTGATGAAGAAATTGGGCTGTTAGCTACATGAAATCAAACATTCATTGTTGTTTGCTTTCTGAACTTTAACCAGAGTGCATCCAGCACCAGCACCAGCTGATAAACTCTCCTTTGCAAGGCATGTGATGAGGTTATTCTTCTGAGCATAGGTTCACAGTTTGGTCCCAAAGCAAACAGATATCTTCGTTATCATTTGTGGTCCTCACTGTGGCACCGCCTAGAAAAGTGTGTTTGACAAGGGACTGAGCTCAATGGTTTCCACTCACATAGGATAGGTTAGAGGAAAAGGATCATTTCCTTCACAAGAGAGATTCAGAGGGGAAAGTCTGTGACCTGGCTGATTTAGGAGGTCAGGCTACATAATCCAAAGGCTCCCAAAGTGTATTAAAATCTAGGAATTGTTAGTACAGAGCCACTGTGCATCTCTCATGGTATTATGAGATGGTGTGAGGTTATATCCCATGCTTACATGGGGTATTGTCAGGTGGTTTTAGAAACAACCTGCTGTTTTGGGGGGGTGTTACCATTTTCTCTGGAGAAGAGAGAGCTCAGAACTGAGTATTGCTCTGCCAGTGAGGAGTGATTCCTGGATGACCTCTCTGAGCTCCCAGCAGGACACAGTCTCAGGCTGTGCCTGGGGTGGTTTAGGCTGGATGTTAGGAAGAAGTTCTATACAGGGAGAGTGATTGCCCATTGGAATGGGCTGCCTGGGGAGGTGGTGGAGTCACCATCACTGGAGGTGTTCAGGAGGAGACTTGATGGGGTGCTTGGTGCCATGGTTGAGTTGATTAGGTGGGTTGGATTGGTTAATAGGTTGGATGCAATGATCTTGAAGGTCTCTTCCAACCTGGTCTGGTCAGGTCTGGTCAGGTCTGGTCTATTCTATTCTATTCTATTCTATTCTATTCTATTCTATTCTATTCTATTCTATTCTATTCTATTCTATTCTATTCTATTCTATTCCCAGCTCCAATACCCTGCCCAAGAATGGAAACACTTTGTGGGCTTCGCCTTAATAGGAACTCCCCCACCCCAAAACAAGATCTTTATCCAAAGATTTTAATTAATTGCAAAAGTTAAAAATAAATCGTGCTGGAGCACCATTGATAATCCTCCTAGGCTGGCTTTCATTCATGTTAATGTGTAATACAGCCACAGTAAGATTTAATTTTAACCATATTATAAAAGTTTGAAATTAAATCTTACTGGGGATGTGTTCTCCATTAATATGGACAAAAACTGATCTGGGAGGATTATTATGGGGGACACAAAGAAGATTTAATTTTTAACTTTTATAATTAATTCAAAATGTGATAAAGATTTTGTTTCAGGGGAGGGGGAGCGCTCTCCAGACCACTAAGACATCCCAGCAGCCTTTCAGAGCCATCTTAATTACAGCCACAGAATTATTTGTATAGAGAACAGTGGTCAGGAGCTCAACTGCTTCTTTTATCCAGAAATAAATGTGTAGGCACTTTGGAACTTGGCTCTGTGAAGCACTGTGGCTCATGGTGAGGAAAGGAGCTCAGAGGGGACAGATCTGTGCATATAAATATTAGTGTGCATGTGTATTTATAAACATATGAACACATATGTGTTTCTACCTCCTATAAGACTGCATATATATATATATATAAAAAGCTATATAAATATATACTAATATATATTTACAGCTGGATACCTATGTCATTTAATGCACATGATTATATCTGCAGATGTGTAGTCACACATGTAAAATCCTTAACAAAAATGCATTTAGAATAGAATTTGTTCTATAAAATTCTATAAGTTTTAACATCCCCATGCAGTGCTACAGGCTGGGGTCAGAGTGGCTGGAGAGCGGCCAGGCAGAGAGGGACCTGGGGGTACTGGTTTGATAGTAGGCTGAACATATCCTTCAGTGTGCCCACAGCCAAGAAGGCCAATGCATCCTGGCTGTATCAGGATTATTGTGGCCAGCAGGACAGGGAGGTCATTCTGCCCCTGTACACTGCAATGTTAGGCCACACTTGAGTCCTGTGTCCAGTCTGGGCCCCTCATTTAGGAAGGAGGTTGTCTTGCTGAAGGTGTCCAGAGAAGGGCACAAAGTTTGTGAGGGGTTTGGAACACAGCCCTGTGAGCAGAGGCTGAGGGAGCTGGGGTTGCTTAGCCTGGAGAGGAGGAGACTGAGGGTGACCTTATTGCTCTCTACAACTACCTGATGGAGGTTGTAGCCAGGCAGAGGTTGGTCTCTTCTCCCAGGCAGCCAGTACCAAACAAGAGGACACAGTCTCAGGCTGCGCCAGGGCAGGTTTAGACTGGATGTTAGGAAGAAGTTCTATACTGAGAGAGTGATTGCCCACTGGAATTGGCTGCCTGTGGAGGTGGTTGAGTCACCTTCATTGGAGGTGTTCAAGAAGAGGCTTGATGGGGTGCTTGGTGCCAGGGTTTAGTTTTTTTAGTTGTTTAGGTGGGTTGTATTGTACTGTATTGTACTCTTTTGTACTGTATTGTACTGTATGGTACTGTATTGTATTTTAGGTGGGTTGGATTGGTTGATGGGTTGGACGCGATGATCTTGAAGGTCTCTTCCAACCTGGTGTATTGTATTGTATTGTATCTATATGTATAAAAGAAAAAAAAAAAAAGAGGGAGCAAATGCCTTCATGTTTAAATTTTAAGAGCAGACAGAAGCTATATTTTGCCCCCCTAAGGAAGGAAGATAAAATTGCTCTCACACGGGACCCGACAGAGTTGGAAGTTTAAATGCAAGTGCTGTTCACACCTACATACAGAGGTTACAAAATACCTGCATTCACCTTCAGTCTCAGCCCATCCCTGCCACCAGGGCTTGCAACAAACTCTTTACGCCAAACAAGCCTTTTTTAAAACCTCCTCCAATTAGGCCAAAACCTCAGGCCCCCATTTCACCCCCAAAACTTCTCTACCCCCTATGCCTCTGGGCCTGAATAGTGCAGAAGAAGTTGGCTTTTCCCTGGCAAACCAGGCAACCCAAGGCTGAAACCCTCCCCCAGAAATGTCAAATGAGATAATCATAGAATTGTTAGGGTTAGAAGGGACCTCAAGGTTCATCTGGTTCCAACCCCCCTGCCTTGGGCAGGAACACCTCACAGTAAGGTCCATCAGGGAGAAGAGCGAGAGGGGCAAAGGCAAGTGACGTCAGGGGTTATTAGCTGCAGGCATGATGGGATGAAATAGCAAAAGATTACAATTCCCTGAATCCCCTCTGGAACTCCTGGAGGACCTCTCTGTGCTAGGACAGCTAGGCTAGTCCTTAACCCACAACAACATCAAGAAGAGAAAAGGAAGATTAAGAGAAACCATAGTACTGTAGTATCAGTCAGGGTTGGAAGGGACCACAAGGATCATCTAGTTCCAACCCCCCTGCCAAACCTTTTCTTTTGATAGTTGCAATTACATTTGGCTGCACTGAATTTCAGGGCATTTGTCACGCTGCACAGCAGGCAGGAATCAAGGAAATTTACTGAATGTTTTCAGTCAAAGATCAGGTTAGATCACAGCTGAAGATGTATAAACATGATTAAGCAGAATTGATTATCCACTTCACAGGTAGAAGGTTAGGAACCAACTTCAACTTTGATTTGCGAATCTCAGAAATACTGTGCCTGCATCAGGGATAGTGTGGCCAGCAGGAGCAGGGAGGTCATTCTGCCCTGGACTCAGCACTGGTTAGGCCACACCTTGAGTCCTCTATCCAGTTCTGGACTCAGTTTGGGAAAGATGTTGAGTTGCTGGAAGGTGTCCAGAGAGAAGAGGAACGAGGCTGGGGAGGGGTCTGGAGAACAGTCCTGTGAGGAGAGGCTGAGGGAGCTGGGAGTTTAACCTGGAGAAGAGGAGGCTCAGAGGAGACCTTCTTGCTGTCTACAACTACCTGAAGGGAGGTTGTAGCCAGGTGGGGGGTTGGTCTCTTTTCCCAGGCAACCAGCACCAGAACAAGAGGACACAGTCTGAAGCTGCATCAGGGGAATTTTAGGCTCAAGGTGAGGAGAAAGTTGTTCCCAGCAAGAGAGATTGGCCATTGGAATGTGCTGCCCAGGGAGGTGGTGGAGTCACCATCACTGGAGGTGTTCAAACAAGGATTGAATGTGGCACTTGGAGCCATGGTTTAGTTGTCAGGAGGTGTTAGATATTATGTAATAGTTTGGAATTGATGATCTCTGAGGTATTTTCCAACCTGGTTGATTCTATTATTGGTGGTTTGATGTTCACTGTGTTTTATTAACTTCCACATCAAAGTTAGATAACTTTCCACTTCAGATGATTTTTTTTCCAGTCCAGTTTTTGTTCACCTACTTTTCTTTTGGCTGCTTCATTGTATTTTGTTTGGTTTTTAGTTGTTTCATGGGTTAGAAATTTTTTGTTGTTGTTCTTGTTTGGTTTTTGTTTGTTGTGTTGTGTGGTTTTCTTTTTATTGATTGTGGATTTTTTTGGTGGTGGTGGTGATGTTTGTTGGTTGGTTGTAGTTTGGTTTGATTTGGTTTTTGTTTCCCCCCCACATTGTCCTCAGAGTTGAAATCTCAACATTCAGCATGAAAGTTCAAGAATCTTTCCTCCTCCACATGTCAAAAAATAGGATTGAGTGAGGAGTCTTGGTGAGGATGCAGAGAGTTCAGAGTCAGCTTTAAGTCCTTACCCTGACAATTCCTCACCAATCAGGGTTCAGCTTTAAATTTTTCATAAAAGGTGGCAGCTTTTTAATAGGAAGATCCATACTTATTGTAGCTTGACTAGTAAAAACACTTGTTCATTACTACTAGTGTTAGCTTCGTTCTGAGGCTTGGGGGTTTTGCAGCATCTCAAATCTTCACCCTGTTTATTCTTGCATACTTTTAAACCAGGTTTTGTTGAACATAACATTTGTTATTTCATAAGAAAAGTATTTGTATGATATTGCATAACAAAAATAACAAAAACTGTTTGGGTTTGTGCCTTGGTCTTTTGGGGGAGCTTTGTGCCTCGGTCTTTGGGGGGAGCTTTGTGCCTTGGTCTTTGGGGGGAGCTTTGTGCCTTGGTCTTTGGGGGGAGCTTTGTGCCTCGGTCTCTTTGGGGGAGCTTTGTGCCTCGGTCTCTTTGGGGGGAACTTTGTGCCTTGGTCTTTGGGGGGAGCTTTGTGCCTTGGTCTTTGGGGGGAGCTTTGTGCCTTGGTCTTTGGGGGGAGCTTTGTGCCTTGGTCTTTGGGGGAGCTTTGTGCCTAGGTCTCTTTGGGGGAGCTTTGTGTCTTGGTCTCTTTGGGGGAGCTTTGTGCCTCGGTCTTTGTGGGGTTGTGTTTGATTTTTGGTTTCAACTTTATTTTTCAACAAACACTCCAAAAAAGTTTGGAAGCATGAAAAGACTATTCCAAAAGAATATAAAAGTATGTGGATGGTGACAAACATTTTTTCACAAGCCTGTATCCTAGCAAGTATGCCAAGCTAGTGAGAGATTTCCCCCCTTCTCTTTATAGTTTCAGAAAACATATCTGTATTTATAATATCTCCCTTAATGAAATAATTATAGAAGTAAAATCTGAACAACTCCATCTTCCATTCCTTCATTCAGGGAAATGTTTAAGGCAGTTTGTATTCTTTTAAATTTGTTTTTCATTTATATTGTAGGGGTTTATGAGCATCTGCTTTTGCTTTTAATTCTGCTTTCCAGAAGTAATCAGGTTTGGACTACACTATAAAATACATTATGATGAAATTTTGTAGTTGTACAAGGCAGATTCTTCCTGCATTAGCACTAATAACCCCTCCTTGTTGTGCACTTAGATTAGTAAGGTCACAAAGTGGCCCCAAGTAATTAAGCAGTGAGGAGTGGAAGAGCATTTTCAGATAGAAATGATCTTTGAATCTCTTTTTCAGTCTTTTGAATCTCAGCTTGGCTGTGGGATGTGCTATGATACACAGAGCAGGTTGCTTTGAATGTCCATCTAGCTGCCTCTATGACCAGTAACTGGTATTTTCTAGGAAAAAAGGGAGGGGTTTTGTGCAGCTTGTGTCTCTGGAGATCGCTCTTTGTGTTGATCATCTGGCTGTGGAGTGTGCAGATGTCGTGTGTTAATTCTGCCCTGGGAAGAGAATCACAAAGAATCCCAGAACAGTGGAAGCGACCTCTGGAGATCATCTAGTCCAATCACCCTCTTAAAGCAGGGTCACCCACAGCAGGCTGCCCAGAATCATGTCTAGGCAGGTTTGGAATCTCTCCAGAGAAAGAAACTCCATATTCTCTCTGGGCAGCCTGCTCCAGTGCTCCATCACCCTCAAAGTAAAGATTTTTTTCCCTTGTGTTCAGATGGAACCTCTTGGGTGCCTGTCATCCCTTGTCCTGAGTTAAAGGCTGCATAATTTTACCTGTCCAATTACAAAATCGCCTAATATTGATAGGTTTTTCCAATGGTCTGTGGTTCCCCACCTCATCATTTCAGAGGAGCGCTTCAATGGATGGTAACGTGCCAATACAAGGCATGTCAGCTCTGCCACGTTCCTAGGGAGATAAATCTCTGTGTACTACAGATTGGATGTTAGGAAGAAGTTGTTCCCCATGAGGGTGGTGAGACACTGGAACAGGTTGCCCAGGGAGCTGGTGGAAGCATCATCCCTGGAGGTTCTGAAGGCCAGGCTGGATGTGGCTGTGAGCAACCTGATCTAGTGGTAGGTGTCCCTGCCCATGGCAGGGAGGCTGGAACTGGATGATCTTTGGGGTCCCTTCCAACCCTAACAATTCTGTGATTCTCGAGCTTCTGCTGGTGTCCCTTGGTTGCTACTGCAGGTGTTGATTTTCTTTTTTCATGCTCTCTCCTGTGTGTCTTTTCAGAAAACATACACATGGACCCATTAAAAAAAAAAAAGGCACAAAAAAGGTTCTAAATTAGGTACTTAATTGCATGTTTGACACTTTTTATAGGTGTGTAGGAGCTGATATTACTTTATCCCTTCGGGCTACAAAAAGTTCAATTCATTTCTGGTGTCTGGAATTTGTCATTATCAGGGAGAACATGCTAAAAAAATAATACTGTGCTACAATACTATTTGAATAGATCTAATTGTCTTCAGAACAGTCATGAATGAAGGCATGCATCATCTCTGTGAGCTTGGGAATGTCTCTGTTCTATGAATGGGAAAAGTGATGGAGTAAAGCACAAGTGAGTGAGATAAACTTGCTGGGCATGCAGCTACCTATTTTAGGAACAGATCCCAGAAATGCAGATTTGAGCATTTAGACACTGGTCATTCCTATTGGGGTTGAGCAAATCTAACAGCATGTGATTCTGTCCTCTCATCTTTGACGTTCCCAGATGTCCAAGAACTTCCAAATAACTGTCAGTGTGTCATTAAAATGTACCGAAGAATGAGCTCTGAAATCTGTGCCTGGCATTGGAGATATAGAATCACAGAATTGTTGGGGTTGGAAGGGAGCTCAAGGATCAGCCAGTTCCAACCCCTCTGCCATGGACAGGGATGGCTCACACTACATCAGGTTGCTCACAGCCACATCCAGCCTGGCCTTCAAAACCTCCAGGGGATGAGGCTTCCACCACCTCCCTGGGGAACCTGTTCCAGTCTCTCACCACCCTCATGGGGAAGAACTTCTTCCTAACATCCAAACTGAATCTACCCATTTCTAGTTTTGTTCATTCCCCCCACTCCTGTCACTCCCTGACACCCTAAAAAGTCCCTCCCCAGCTTCCTTGTAGCCCCCTTCAGATACTGGAAGGCCACAATTATTTCTCCTTGGAGCCTTCTCTTCTCCAGAATGAATAGCTCCAGCTCCCTCAGTCTGTCCTCATAGGAGAGGAGCTCCAGCCCTCTGCTCATCCTCGTGGCCCTTCCCTGGACACCTTCCAGCACCTCCAGATCCTTCCTGTAATAGGGGCTCCAGAACTGGCCACAGTACTCCAGGTGGGGTCTCACCAGAGAGGAGCAGAGGGGGAGAATCACCCTCTATCTAATGTTGGGTGACAGTTGATCTTTTAACTTCAAATATGTTGCACTGTGGTGGGCACATTTCTCTGCCTCGCAGGAAGTAGTGGCCATTTCATTAAAAAAGCCCAAGCAAATATGTTTCAAATAAAGAACAATGATGATTTCAAGAAGTCCCCAGGCTCATGAGAAAAATGCCAAAGTGCATCTACATCTTCAGCCTCACTAAAAAAAGTAAATACTAAAAAAATAAACAACAATAAATTAGTAAAGGATATTTTATGGCAGGGTCTCCCCTTCTGTCTCTTTGGCTTGGAGCCAATGCACACTGTGAAGTAACAGTTAGAAATGACCTCCACTACTTCAAATGTGTTGTTTCTTTGGTTTGGCTTAAAATTAATCATATTTAAAGGAAAAAAAAATAGTAAAATAAAAATACTGTAGACATTTCTTGCTAACCCCAAGTTTCTACTCATGAAGTGGCTCCTTGCCAGCCTTTAGTATGACATCAGAGTGATGTTACTGTGATTATGCAGCACACATTGGAACTGTAACACATTGCTGTGATGATATATTAAACATTGACATGGAACCTGAATATATAATTGGCAATGACAAAAGCAAGCATGATTTAATATCTTCCATGCCACCCTCCCCACTCAAGTTGCTCAGGGTCATGCCTCCTCAGCACAGTCTCCTTATTTCCAATAGAACATCCTGGTGTTCAGCAAGTATTTATGGGAACCTGCAAGAGCCTCTCTGTTGGCTGTGATTTGTGCATAATGCAGCAGTCAAGGGATTTCTACCATGACATCTTTCTTACAAAGGAAAGCCTTCAAAACAGCTATTTCCCCCTTCTTGTTTTATCTGGGAGATTAAACATTAGGTCATTTTCATGATAATATTAGGTGCTGGATAAAATACATCATACTCTGCAAAGGCCCTCAACTAATCAGTGCATGAGTTGAGTTGTTTCTAACTTGTTTGTGTTTGATTTGTTCTAAGAATTCTATAGTGTATTTATAAACTCACAGAGGACCCTTTGGGTACAAGCTGTCCTTTACATTTGTACGTATCCAGCCGAGCATTCCCTTTCCCATAGTGTCTCCTTGGCTTTGATTTCTTATAGTATCCAACAGAAATGTGCTCTGTCAAACACAGCCAGAAGATATCATCCCCTTGAGGGAAGCTGAGTGTTTGTGTTCCCACGAAATTCTTCCCTTTCTGCATTTGTGCTGAAGTGAAGATATCTTCCCAGATGTTCCTCCCTCCTTCTGTAGTCCTCAGCACCAAGTTGGACGTTCCTGCCTTTTGAGCTGACTCGTCTGTAGCCATCTTCTTTTCTTTTCAGGAAACCCAAACAGACTACACAAAGCATCCACTATATATATACTTTTTTTTTTTAACATATTCTCTCCATCTTCTGCTGCTTTGTCAGAGGAAAGGAAAATCTTGCTGTATAATAATAACAATTATATTTCTGCAAAGCTGAAGGTCATTGAGGGACTCCAAAGTTCATCCATGTCATGACTTTGTCATGCAAGTTCTGCATTTCTTGTGCATGTATGGTTTTCTGCACTTTGTATCATAGAATCATAGAATCGTCAGGGTTGGAATGGACCTCAAGGATCATCTAGTTCCAACTCCTCTGCCATGGACAGGGATCGCTCACACTACATCAGGTTGCTCACAGCCACATCCAGCCTGGCCTTCAAAACCTCCAGGGATGAGGCTTCCACCACCTCCCTGGGCAACCTGTGCCAGTGTCTCATCACCCTCATGGGAAGAACTTCTTCCTGACATCCAATCTCAATCTACCTATTTCAATTTTGTTTTCATTTCCCCTGGTCCTATCACTCCCTGACACCCTAAAAAAGTTCCTCCCCAGCATTCTTGTAGGCCCCTTTCAGATACTGGAAGGCCACCATTAGGTCTCCTTGGAGCCTAACTTTCTAAGAGAAATATCCAACTTTCTAAGAGAAATACAAGTCCACCTTTCTGGGAGACCACTTCAGGTGCAAGGCCCTCCTTTTGCATTACCCATTTCAGCAAAGACTGATGATTCATACCACCATTATCTAAAAAATGTGGTTGTAACAAAGAGGGTTTGGTCTCTTCCTTCCAAGGCTCAAGTGACAGAACAGAGGAACCAGCCTCAAGTTGTGTCAGCAGATGTTTATGTGGAATATTAGGAACCATTTGTTCTCCCAAAGGGTTGTCAAACCCTTCAATAGGCTGCCCAGGGCAGTGGTGCAGTACCCATTCCCTGCAGGGATTTGGAAGTTATGTAGATGTGGTGATGAAGGACATGGTTTAATGGTAATATGTCAGTGCTGGGTTAATGATTGGAATCAATGATCTTAAAGGCTTCTTCCAACCATAACTGTTCTGTAATGTAGCTTGATTTTGTCTAAGAAATTCGCTTTCTTGGCATGGTTTACTGTATGAAGCCCTGGATAGCTTGGGAACAGATTCTTTTTCCCCTGGCTTTCCCATCTCCCTTCTGGCTATGAAGTTTTATTAGGGCACCTCATGAAATCCTGTGATGTATCTGGTAGCAATCTAAATTGTGATTAACCAATGGAATTCTGCATTTCCATTAGCACTGAAGCCCAGTGTCCCTGAGATTTATACCCCTGAATCTCTCAATTGATTTATAACCTGGTAATCCTTTTATCCCCATTTATATGCAGCATAACTTGACGTAAGTGCTAGAATGTCTCCATTAATCGAATTCAAGAGTGTTGGACTGAGAAACTGGAGTGAAAAAACTTTTAGGCCATACTGTAAATACACTTTGTGTCAAAGGAAGCCAGGAGGTAATACATCTTTGAGTTGCTTCGTCTTTACGTCCACTTTCGAGCAAAAAGGAGGAGGATATAAACACCCCAGACCAATTATTAAGCTCTATTTGAGGATCTGTTGTGATAAAAAGTAGCTTTAAAATACCTCATTTTGTACACTGAGCCCAGTGGATTGCGATGCAGGACAGCTTAGAGGAGGAGTCCCCAGGGACTACCTTAGTTCTTATATTACCAGTCTGGGTTCCAAACACAGCATTATGGTTCTGTGGGGCTGTTCACATCCTACTGAAATTGGTAAGAACTTGGATTTGGGGGAAAAAAAACCTGATTCAGTCTTGTCCTATTTTAGGTGTTTGAATGTATCTGCTGCTGTAAAGAACCAGGAAGTTTTTCCTGGTCTCCAATCATGCAATATTAACGTTCCCCGCGTTGGTAGGGCACGCAAGTGTAGGGTCTCAGCACTGTTAATTTTAATTATGTGATGGAATATTTAAGAGTTGTTGCAGCTTTGTATTATTGTTCCCCCTTCTGTGTGGACTTATGAGGGATGTTTTCCTCTAACTTCTAAGGAAAATCTGTTTAGGCTCTCTGATAGCAATGGCTCACCAGCAGCAGCCCCTGCGATAACCTTTAGTGGCTACATCTTCGGAGGGTGAGGGGAGTCCCACGTTACACTTAAATCAAAAATGTGGCAGAGCAAATGGAGGAGCTATTAAAATGTATTTATTATTCATTATTAGTAAATTGCCCACATGTGGAGTACTATAGAGGAGCAAAGTTACAATTCTGTTGGCTCATTAAAAGTCTACGGTGCCCTGTCCTGCAGAACCCAAATTTGTATTTATAGCATTAATTTTAAAGCTCTGTTTAAGCAAATTGCATCTGTGTATTACATGGGAAAAAAAAATTAATAATATGCAGAATGAAGGTAAATCTTACAGAATGCTGGAAATTTGCTGCTGGAATACACTCCTGTCTATCTTGAGACTTAATGCACTGTAGGGATAGAACCTGATTTAACCCAGAAATTTACAGGTGAGACTGTGGAAGATAATGTGTGCCACTACTGAAGATGTGTTAATAAATTATAATTCTGGATGCTCTATGCATTCCAATTACCTCTTTAGTAAATACTTTACACATTAAAGCCTGCCAGAAAATCAGATGAAATGAAACCAATTTAATTCCTTAATTTGTATTATGTTATGCAATACTACATCATGTCGCGGCCACAGGAACAAGAAATTGATATTTTCAGAACCAGATCTTCTGTTTCTCAGCACTTGGTTAACATGCTGGCACCTTTAGGAGAGGAGGATAACTATCAATCTTTTGGATGTAGTGCCTTCTTATGCTGTGGGAGAAGAAAAGGAGTGGAATGGAATGGAATGGAATGGAATGGAATGGAATGGAATGGAATGGAATGGAATGGAATTAACCAGGTTAGAAGACCTCAGAGATCGAGTCCAACCCATCATCCAACATTATCTAATCAACTAAAGCATGGCACCAGGCACCCCATCCAGTCTCTTCCTAAACATCTCCACTGATGCTGACTCCACCACCTCCCTGGGCAACACATTCCAATGGCCAATCTCTCTTTCTATGAAGAACTTCTTCCTAACATCCAGCCTAAACCTCCCCTGGCCCTGGACTGTGTCCTCTTGTTTAGGTGCTGGTTGCCTGGGAGAAAAGACCAAGCCCCACCTGGCTACAAACTTCCTTCAGGTAGTTGTAGAGAGCAATGAGGTCTGCACTGAGTCTCCTTTTCTCCAGGCTAAGCAACCCCAGCTCCCTCAGCCTCTCCTCATAGAGCTTGTAAATAACAAAAGGAGGACCATTGTTCCTTCTTCCCTGTGTTATGACAATGAAGCTGTACTGCTACAATAATTACAGGAACTTTATGAATTGAGACCTCATTGTCCACATTTTTCCATTCCAAACCTGCCTGAGTTCTGCCAACTACCTGAAGGGAGGTTGTAGCCAGATGGGGGTCAGTCTCTTCTCCCAGGCAACCTGTGACAGAATGTGAAGACAGAGTCTCAAGCTGTGCCAGGGGAGGTTCAGGCTGGATGTTAGGAAGAAATTCTTCCCAGCAAGAGAGATTGGCCATTGGAATGTGCTGCCCAGGGAGGTGGTGGAGTTACCATCACTGGAGGTGTTTAAAAAGAGACTGGGTGAGGCACTTGGAAGAGCGGATTTAGGTTGGATGCTAGGAACAGGTTCTTTACCATGAGCATGGTGGAACACTGGAAGAGGTTGCTTGGGCAGGTGGTTGGGGTCCAATCCCTGCAGCTATTCAAGGTGAGGCTCGGCAGGGCTCTGGGCAGCCTGATGTGGTTGAGGATGCCCCTGCTGACTGCAGAGGGGGGTTGGTCTGGAGGACCGCTGCAGGTCCCTTCCAACCCAGACCAATTCTATGATTCAATTTTTCTCATCCTGCCTGAAGAGCAGAGAGCTGGCATTGAAATACTGTGAGCAGAAATGAAAATGAAAAAGCCTTAAACACCACCTTAATTTTCTGAGAGTGCTTTTAGTGTGCTTTGCTGGTCCTGAAACCATCCGAGTGTCTACTTCAACTACTCATAATTTGGTTTTCCAGCTTCTAAAGGAAGCCAAAGTCAAAGAAGAACCAGCTCTTGCATTTTTGGCTGGGTGCTGCAGAAAAAAATAATTGACTGGCTGATGAAAAACTGTCTTGTCACACTTTGTAATAAAATACTATATTTTTGTGCCCAACTTGACCTGTCCCAGGGACTTATGCTGCTCATTGTTTCGTACCCACAATTTCCAGGGGGACTTTTAATAAGGCTCTTGCTCTAACCATCTTGCACCATGTAAGCTGTTAGATTCAATTTGCAAGGGGGAGAAGACAAGGAAAAAAAAAAACACATATTCAGGTATAAAACTGGATAATCTGTATCCCTTTAGACTCCCAAGTCACTTGCCAAAATATTTTAACACATGAAATTGCTTCTTAAGAGATGTTTGCGATGATAAAACGACAGAAAGCTACATTTCCATTATAATTATAACTGAACTGGTGGTGCTAAGTTTTTATAATTTAAAGGTATTCTCAAATCTGACAGCTCTTCCACGTTGAATTATGCATTTCTGGCTCTTAAATAGTTCTGCTGGCATGAGACAGCTGAGATGAAGTTGTCTCTCTAAAATAATTGCTCCACGGAGCATCCATTATACCTTCAGAAGGAAAAGGGGAAAAAAAAATGTATTACTTGACTTCTACAAATTATAGACTAGCCTATAATGGGGATTTTTGACAGCTATTAGCTTTAAAAAAAAATCTGAACAGTAAAATGAGTATTGATATCACTCTGCTGTGTCTTGCATGTTAATACCAACCTCTTCTCTACTCCTTTTTTTTTTTCCTAGAGCATGATGTAATCATTAATTACAATAATGTTGATGTAATTGCACTCATCCCAACCCCTCTCCACCCCCTCCCCCCCCACTGTAATAGCAATGTGTGATTTATTATTATTTTTTTTTCCTACAGTAATATTCACTTCATGTTTCCTGTTCATGGAGAAAGGGAAAAATAAATGAATCAGATTGAAGGATAGCATCCTGTGCTGTATTTTGACATCATCACAAGCTCATCTGTGGCTTGAAAGGAGTTAGGGTGTCCGGACTACCTGAAAGGAGGGTGTAGAGAAGTGGGTGTTGGTCTGTTCAACCAACTAACAAGTGATAGAACAAGAGGAAGTGGTCTCAAATTTTGAGCCAGGAGTGTGCCCAGGCAGCCAAGAAGGCCAATGGTATCCTGGCCTGTATCAGGAACAGTGTGGCCAGCAGGAGCAGGGAGGTCATTGTGCCCCTGTACTCTGCATTGGTTAGACCAAACCTTGAGTCCTGTGTCCAGTTCTGGGCTCCACGATTTAAGGTCATTGAGACTCTTGAACGTGTCCAGAGAAGGGCAACAAAGCTGGGGAGAGGCCTCGAGGACAGTCCTGTGAGGAGAGGCTGAGGGAGCTGGGGTTGCTTAGCCTGAAGAAGAGGAGGCTCAGGGGTGACCTTATTGCTCTCTACAACTGCCTGAAGGGAGGTTGTAGAAAGGCGGGGGCTGGTCTCCTCTCTCAGGCAACCAGCACCAGAACAAGAGGACACAGTCTCAAGCTGTGCCAGGGGAGGCTTAGGCTGGATGATAGGAAGAAATTTTTCATAGAGAGAGTGATTGCTCATTGGAATGTGCTGCCCGGGGAGGTGGTGGAGTCGTCATCACTGGAGGTGTTTAGGAGATTTGATGGGGTGCTTGGTGCCGTGGTTTAGTTGATTAGATGGTGTTGGATGATGGGTTGGACACAATGATCTCGAAGGTCTCTTCCAACCTGATTTATTCCATTCTGTTCTGTTCATAGAATGCTCTGGCTTGGAAGAGACCTCTACAGGTCATCCAATCCAAGCCCCTCTGCAGTCAGCAGGGACATTGTCAACTAGATCAGGTTGCCCAGCGCCCTGTTGAGCCTCACCTTGAATTACCTGTAGGGATGGGGCCACCGCCCTGGGCAACTTGTTTCAGTGTTTCACTACCCTCGTGGTAAAGAACTTCTTGTGCCAAGAAAAAGGTTAGTTTGGATGTTAGGAAGAATTTCTTCACTGGAAGAGTTATCAGGTATTGGAGTGGTTTGCCCAGGGATGTGGTGGAGTCCCCATCCCTGGAGGTGTGTAAGAATTGTGTAGCTGTAGCGCTTAAGGATGTGGTTTAGTCAGGGTCTTGTCTCTTGATTGGACTTGATGTTAATGATCTTTGCCAATCTAAGCAATTCTGTGACTATGTGACTTTGGTAGGCTGTGAGGCTCTTCATGTGTGATATTGTGGTGTGGCTGTTACTACAACAGAACTAATCCCAGGAACCTTCAAAAGCAGCACAAGAAGAGGCACAGCAAAGATATTCTGCTATCTAAACCTTCTTTTGTTGGATGCCTGCAGCAGCCAACTGTGCTCATGCCTGTTTATCATTCTCTGGTGTATTCATACTTGCAGATTCTGCTTTAGCTGTCTCAGAGTTCACCAGTTTGCATCATGCAATTGCATGGTAGCTCAAAAAGAGTTCAAATAGGAATTCCTGGAGGTGGGAGAGGGAAAGAAACGGAAGAGCATGCTAAACTTCTTCAATAAAACAAGTTATTCTGTGTATTAAGTGTGTATTGTCTGTATTTTATTCCATAGGCTTCCATATCCATGAATGTCCACGAGAGCTGATGCCTACTTTGTCAAGCTCTGCATCTCCACACGAGGAAGAGCAGCTCTTCAAAAGGTAGGTACACTGTTTTTATATGTGTGGCAGTTTTGTCAACTGAGTGGTGAGGGAAGGGTGGTTGAGGCCAGAGCATGTTTCATGTCTTTTGGAAGTGTTGTTCAGCTCTAAAAGTATAACAGCAGGATTATAATATGAAAAATAGGTGAACTGACTTTCATAACTGCATTCAAAAATATTCATTTAGAATGAGGTTAAGCATAACAGTAAGGGAGGATGAGAAGTTTTCTGCACTCTGAGCATTGCACACAGCGCTGTGGTGTGGAACAGCTGGGCTACGGCTGATCCAGGCTTACCTTTCTTTGTATATTTTTGGTACTTGTGTGAAAGGTGAGTCTGGGAGGCTCTGGTGTCTGTTGGTCTAGGCAGAAAGTAGGAAACAGAAGGTATGTGGCTAGGAGGATTATTCCTGCCCTAGGACTCTTTTGGTGGAGGCTGGATGCTTCTACCAAGTGTTGGTTGGTCCGTGCTGAGCTCCTTCTTATGCTGCCTGCAACCTTCTGAGGGAGGGCATCATAACCTGCAAGTGAAGACAGCGTGGAGCGAAGGGGAAATCAGATCAATTTAATTGCTGTGTGAATCAAGGAGAAACCCACCACTGGGTGCAGTTTTGTCTGTGTGCTGAGAGCATTTAACTTGCAGAAAAGTCACCCTGTATCCAGGCCAGTCATCTCAGGGAAGCATCAAATAGTTTGAGTTGAAAGGGACTTTAAAATCTTCTACTTCCAACCTCATTTGTGAAGATAACAAAAGAGGTGAAGATGTGTAGCCTTAGCTCTAGTGATGGACTGGACAGCTGAATAGCGATAAAAGATGAACTCATGGTAGAACCCACAGCTACCTTCAGTGTCCAACAGGAGTAGGGAGGTGATTGTCATCCTGTACTGGGCTCCAGTGTGTACAGTTTTGGGCACCTCGATACAAGAGAGATGTGGAAGTGCTGGAGCCAGTGCAGAGGAGGGCAAGGAAGCTGGGAAGGGCCTGGAGAATGAATCTTTTGAAGAGAGACTGAAGGAGCTGAGGATGATTAGCTTGGAAAAGAGGAGGCTGAGGGGAGACCTCATAGCTGTCTGCAACTACCTGGAAGGACTTTGTGGAAAGGCTGCTGCTGGTCTCTTCTCACAGGTTATTAGTGATAGAACAAGAGGGAATGGCCTCAAGCTATGGCTGGGTAGGTTTAGACTGGACATTGGGAAACATTTTTTCAGGGCAAAAGTGGTCAGGCACTGGAATGTGCTGCTCAGGATGGTGGTTGAGTCACCAAGCCTGGATATGTTTAAAGGTGGTTTGCATGGGGTACTTGGGGATGCGGTTTAAGGGTGGCCTGAATGTTTCTGTGATTTCTATGACTTCTTGTCATCATCTTCAGCGTAAAAATCAACTTGTGAAGAGCAGTGAGAAAAAAACACAGGAGATTTCCTTTTCACAGTAAAAGTTTCCCCTTTTCACAAAGTAATCACCCCTCCAACCATGTTGAAACAAAGTGCAAGTCACAACAAGGAACACGAACAAGTGTCTAAGTTCTGTGTTGATAGAACAAACTCCAGGAATTCCATTATAATCTCACAAAATAATTGAATGGCACAGTCATCAGTACAATACAAACTATATTTAGAAGCACCACAATTATTACATAATACATCATGAAGACCCTCTGGAGATGGTATTACCAGAGATTATAGGGCTACTTCTGAAAGCCATTAAGGATCTTAGTTGCCACTGGCCCACCATAATTTTCAGTAATGTCCTCTCTGGAGCATTACTTTCTTATCACATGATGTCTGTAGTAGGGGGAACTTAAGCTTTCAACCCATGGCTGTTGAAAGGAAAAGCAGCCTTGACATCTTGGCTATTTTGTAATTAATGCTTTATTATATTCTCCAATACAATTATTGGAGGAATTAATCAATATATCTACTGAGATTTGTGTGGTTTTGTTTGTTTGGTTGCTGGCTTGTTTGGGTTTTTGTGTTTGTTTCACCCTCCATTGGTGATTTCTGAAGTAAATATCCTGATGTATTATTTCCAAGCTAACAAAATTCTTTTGGACTAAATATAAAATTTAAAAAATAAATAAATCTCATTTTGTCACAGATTTGTGAAGTGGAACAAAACATTGGTGTGAAATCATAAAGCCCTCTGTGCTGGAGAGTCATGTTTTGTTTCAGCAGGGAGAAGAGACTGGATGAGGCACTTGGTGCCATGGTTTAGTTGATGAAACTAAAGGTGTTGGGTGTTAGGTTGGACTTGATGATCTCAAAAGTCTTTTCCAACCTGGCCCATTCCATTCCATTCCATTCCATTCCATTCCATTCCATCCCATTCCATTCCATGGTTGTCAAGTCTTTGAACACTTGATACTTAACAAAAGGCATGATTATAAAATTTGGAGTGGTGATATGATTGCTTTAGAGCCATGAGCCAATATACTTTTACACTAGGGGCTGCAGAAGAACAACCCACAATACAATACAATACAATACAATACACCAGGTTGGAAGAGACCTTCAAGATCATCACGTCCAACCCATCAACCAATCCAACCCACCTAAATACAATACAGTACAACACAGTACAATACAACCCACCTAAACAACTAAAAAACCCCACAACTAAAAAGTAGTGGGGTGTATTAGAAAGGCTGTGTTAGCAGGTCAAAAGAAGTTCTCCTCCCACTCTGCCCTGTGAGGCTGCATATTGTGTCCAGTTCTGGGCTCCTCAATTCAAGAAGGACCTCAGGGAACTGCTTGAAAGAGTCCAGCGTAGAGCCATAAAGATGATTGAGGGAGTGGAACGTCTTCCTTTTGGGGAGAGCTTGAGGGAGCTGGGGCTCTGTAACTTGGAGAAGAGGAGACTGAGAGGTGACCTCATTAACATTTATAAAGATGTAAAGGGTGAGTGCCAAGAGGATGGAGTCAGGCTCTCCTCAGTGGTGTCCAATGACAGGACAAGGGGCAATGGAATGGATGGAAGTTGAGGCATAGGAAGCTCCATGGAAACAGGAGGGAAATTTTCTTCACTGTGAGGGTGACAGAACACTGGAACAGGCTGCCCAGGGAGGTTATGGAGTCTCCCTCTCTGGAGATATTCAAAACCCACCTGGATGTGTTCCTGTGTGATCTGGCATAAGTGATTCTGCTTTGGCAGCAGAGCTGGACTAGATCTTTCAGGGACCCTTCCAGCCCCTAACATTCTTTGATCCTGTGACTACTGCAACATTTGTTAAAATCTGGATTTTACTTATTGATTTATTTTTTATTTGAACTCCTTAAAAAGGATATAAAAAAGGAGACACTTTGCATCTATGAAGTAATGGTTTTCAGCACTTTTGGTATTTGGGAAGAGATGATATGCAACCTGATATTTTGGGTGTTTGGAAGTCTCCTGTTTCTTGAGGCAGTCTCCTTCCTTTTTTTAAAGCATGAGAAACTTCAGATTGACTTGTGTTTCTGAAGTGGTCCATGTGACATCTTAAATGCTGTGACCATGTATCTGATTTCACTTATAGTCATCCACCTAACATCTGATACCACTTTTAATATGTAGAGCAAATGTGGTTTTCTACTGCTTTGGTTAATGTTTGGGTTAATGCATTGTTCTGCAGAAATTTGCTTTACATTCTTCTGAATTAATTCCTTTTTACTGGAGGGCAAGGGGAAAAAAAGCTGAACAACAACTAGTTTTCTATAAAGCTGACAAGAAAAACTAAACAAGAACCCCCCAAAATTAATTATTGGAATGGTTACACTGTTGCTAATTTATAGAAATGATGGTTTTTATAACCTGTATCCTACTGTTTCCACACGTGCAGAGAGTTGGGGCTATTCAGTCTGTAGAAGAGAAGGCTCTGAGGAGACCTTGTGGCCTTCTAGTAGCTGAAGGGGCTATAAGAGAGCTGGGGAGTGACATTTTAGGGTGTTAGGGAGTGATAGGACTAGGGGGAATGGAAAAAAAATAGCAATGGGTAGCAATGGGTAGATTCAGATTGGATGTTAGGAAGAAGTTGTTCCCCATGAGGGTGGAGAAAGACTGGCACAGGTTGCCCAGGGAGGTGGTGGAAGCCTCATGCCTGGAGGTTTTTGCAGCCAGGCTGGATGTGGCTGTGAGCAACCTGCTGTAGGGTGAGGTGTCCCTGCCCATGGCAGGGGGGTTGGAACTGTCTGATCCTTGAGGTCCTTTCCAACCCTAACACTTCTATGATTCTCTGCAGCATGTTGGCATGATACATAGAGCTGAGGATATAAGTGCATTCATATATAGACTGTTATGATGGGCAGGTTGCTTGGATAAAGTGTGAATAAAACAATAGGAAATCATTAGTGTCACACTTTGTGTGCCCTTTGTGCAAGACTAAATAGCTGCCCAAAGTGAAAACCAGTGAAGAGCCAGGCCAAGCTACAGAATGCTTGTATTGGGGATCACATCAGAGGCCTTCAAGGCAGAAAAGTAGATGGATTTTAAAGTTTGGTTTGTTCTTTATGAGCGAAATTGAGGCTGTGCTAGACCAAGTGGGCTGTCAAGACATTTAATCACAGGATAACAGGGTGCACTCTGTGTGTGTGAGTGTCAGATTTTACCCCAGCCTTCTGCAGCAGCTCTGAAGTCGTGTGTGGGGTGGTAGCTTGTCACAGATTTATTGAAGAAGGGGGAAAAAAAAAAAAGGAAATATCAAGAAATGTCTGATTAAGTCAGAGAAAAGTTACTGCATTATTAAAATGGGTGAATCAATTTTTTCTTTCTTATGTTTGTCAAATTCATGAAATATTATATTCTCCTCAGATCGAGTTACATACTGTGTAGCTCAGAGATATCCCTATGGTCTTGCATATGTTACTTAATTGTCTCAGAAGGAATACCATAAATACCATGCTGTCATCTCCCATGGGCATTTGCTCATCTGTCACAGTGGGAGCTCCAGACTGGGTGAGGTGCTCTAAGACATTTCTGAAACTATGTAAATCACAGCCATTTCTCTTGCTACTTCCCAAATGGTCAATTATGTATAAACATGTGTTAATAAAAATTTGCCTCGTTTGCCTCCGAGGTACAACCCCAGAAAGCACTGTGAGTGTGATAAGCTATCAACACCATTAGTATGGGATTCAACCTATGGCATGAATTACTGGATTAAAATGCCGACGCGAGAGAGCAAGGCTGCGGGTTTCGGGCCCAGAGTAGAAGCAAAACAAAACTATCAATAAAAGTCACTAAAGAAACAGTTTCTGCATTTCTCTCATCCTTTTTAAAGGGCGCTGTTTGTGTCTACCTACCGAGAGAAAAGCAATTAGAAGATTGTGCTCAAAGTGTGCTAAAGGCTATTTAACACATTTGCTGCTTATGACCTCTGTACAGGTTCAGTTGCTACAAGAGATAGAAAACAGCCAAAGCTGAAGGGACAGAGATTGCAAACAGCTCTGGTGAATATTGATACAAATGGATAATGGAAAGGCAGCTGAAAAAGTGCACTGTGCTTAGCTGTATGGTGAATAACCAAGGGATCTTGTGGACTGTCAGGAGAAGACTTTGCACTGTAACGTCATGCTGTAGATGTTTTTTAGAAACATAGAAAAGAACTCTGAAATCATAGAATTGAATCAGAGAGAGCATCAGGTTGGAAGGGACCCCTCCAAGGTCATCTTGTCTGACCCCGCAGCAGTGAGCAGGGACATCTCCAACTAGATCAGGTTGCTCAGGGCCCCATTAAGTTTGACCTTTAATGTCTCCAGGGATGGGAACTCCGCCAGCTCTCGGGGCAACCCATTCCAGTATTTCACCAACCTTGTTGTAAAGAACTTCCTCCTTATGTGCAACCTTTATCTACCCTGCTCTAGACCACTGTCTCCAACCTTGAGAGAACCCATGACAAGTGTGTCTTATTTATTGGATGTTTATTTCCCAGCCTAAACTCCTGGATTGTATTTACATAGGCCATCATAGCTATTTTGAAGCAGAATCTCTCAGTGCATTTTCACTCATTCACATTTAGGGTATAACCAGTCAATAAAGTACTAAAACTGATGACACACTATTGATTAATCATAGAATCATAGAATTGTTGGGGTTGGAAGGGACCTCAAGGATCATGCAGTTCCAAGTCCCCTGCCATGAGCAGGGACACCTCACACTACATCAGGTTGTCCAGAGCTACATCCAGCCTGGCCTTCAAAACCTCCAGGCATGAGGCTTCCACCACCTCCCTGGGCAGCCTGTTCCAGTGTCTCTCCACCCTCATGGGGAAGAACTTCTTCCTAAAATCCAATTTGAATCTACTGATTTCTATGGGTTTTTTCCATTCCCCCTAGTCCTATCACTCCCTGACACCCTACAAAGTCCCTCCCCAGCTTTCCTGTAGCCCCCTTCAGATACTGGAAGGCTACAATTAGGTCTCCTTGAAGCCTTAATATTTCTCAGGTATCCAGTAGTGCAACATTTCTGATGTACTAGAAACGTGAACTGTCCATGTGTGTTGCTGTTTATCTGAGGAAAATGTTAGGTCAGAATATGGACAATATTTTTATTACTGTTTCCTGGAGTCTGTTTGCTTGGGTTTTGTATCTGTTTTTATTTATTCTGTGATACATATGAGAAAGAGAATGAAAGGGGTTGAAAGAGACCTTTGGAGATCATTTAGCCCAGCCCACCTGCTACAGCAGGTTCACTTAATTCAGGTTGCACAGGACAGCCTTCAGGAAGGTTGGGAATGACTCCAGAAGTGGAGACTCCACCAGTACACCAGAAGTGTGTTGCCAAATATTTTCAGCAGCTCATTAGCACTTCTATAATTTCAGAGGCAAGATGAGAAAGAGATTGAATAGAACTAACACAGAAGCGTAGAAGTGAGGTCGAGTTGTTTGCGAGAAAACCGGTGGGGTGATATTCTCTCTGGGGAGAGCTGCTTCTCTCACTTTTATTAAACACAAAACTGAAAGTGAAGATAAATGAATTGGAGAAGATAACTGTGTTCTAAAACAACAGTTCAAAAATAGGGGCCAGAACATAGAATCATAGAATCAGCCAGGTTGGAAAAGACCTCAGAGATTGTCAAGTCCAACCTATTACCTAATACCTAACACCTCCTGACAACTAAACCATGGTTCCAAGTGCCACATCCAAGCGTTTTTTGAACACTTCCAGGGATGGTGACTCCACCACCTCCCTGGGCAGCACATTCCAACGGCCAATTACTCTTTCCGGGAAGAACTTTCTCCTCACCTCCAGCCTAAACTTCTGATGCAGCTTGAGACTGTGTGTTTTGGTGCTGCTTGCCTGGGAGAAGATACCAACCCCCTCCTGGCTACAGCCTCCTTTCAGTTAGCTGTAGACAGCCATAAGGTCTCCCCTGAGCCTTCTCTTCAGTAGTAAACATCATGCAGATATACTGTGATAGGCCACAAGTGATAGTGCTGAAGTGAGAGACATGTAATACTTTCAAATTAACTTCTTTCTCCAAAATCTCACATGAAAATATGACATCCCAGGATGATAGGATGGTTTGGATAGGAAGGGGTATTTAAAGATGATCTAGTCCAACCTCTCTGCAGTCAGCAGGGACATCTGTGACTGGAGCAGGTTGCTCAGAGCCCCATACAACCTAATCTGGAATGATTCCAGTGATGGGGCACCTCTCACTCATCTGGGCAATCTGGGCCAGTGCCTCACCACTCTTAGTGTGGTATTTTCTTCCCTATATTAATTCTAAATCTCCTTTTTTGCCCAGCTAAAAAGATCTTTGTAATCCTCCTCCTTCCCATTTCCATCTCAACAGCAGATACACTCTGAATTCAGGCTTCTCGGGTTGGGGGGGAGGGGTGTTACTTTTTAATCAGAGCCCCTAAAAACAAACCTTCACGATGGAAGTGCTCTTTTTTTTTTTACTACCGTGCTTTCATTTGTAAGGAGGGAATTTGAAGCTAAGCAATTCAGTTTTTATTTTCCCATTCATGTTTCATAGCTTAACAAGCACCAAAGCACTCTGTTGTATTGTGTGGTAAGAATTCTGCGTGTTAAAGGTCTTTATGTGTGGTATTATCAGAAGCAAAAAGGATAACTAGCTGGAATTGTTGCCCCTTTTATTTTTTTTGATTCTGTGACTATTTGGCTAATATTGACAGGTCAGATAATGTGAGTTATGACAAATGTGTGTGTTTCCTTCTCTCCTTAAGAAAAAACCAGCCAGAAATGTGCAGTGTAGTAAGAGGCATTTGGATTTATGAGCATTCATCAAAAGCGCTTTTGGCAGCTTTTTATCACTGACAAACTCATTGGCATAATAAAAAACCCAAGATGTGTGCAGTTTTGTTGAAGCAGGCAGGGAAATTTGATGGGAAGGGCTCTTACATCACTTGAGCAAGTGGGTTGTGTTGTGGCTTTGGGTTTTTTTTTTTTCCCCAACCAAATAAAATTGTAGAGGCGCCGTTCACATTGCTGTAGCTAAAGGCCATCGTAAACCTCTCTTTTCATGGTGGTGTGCAGCGTTGCTGCACCATTAAACACCACACTACCTTGAAAAGCAAGCATTTGGTGGAGAACTCAGCTTGGGAAGGGGAATGTGTCTGTGTCTTTTTAAATCAGGGGGAAAAACCATTTGTCAGTTAGAAAGGTCAAACAGCTAATATTTATTTACATCATTCTATTTTAAGAGCATTGTGACTTCTTCATCTTCTTTATGTGTTTAAACCTCTCTGTATGAGGGGTTTTTCCCCAAATTCCATTTGCCTTTGTGTTCCAAAACTAGTTTTGTGGCAAGGCATTAACTTGATAGCCAGATTTATTATGTCCTGATCACACAGAGACATGAGCAATTTTATGTACTTAGGGAGCTGGAAAAGCTAAGTGCATCCTCACTGCTTGTGTGGGACTGGAAAAGTAACTACCCAGCACCTTGTAGTAGGAACAACCCGCATGAAGAACCACTAATATCCATGCCATTACAACTGCATTTACAGAGAATCATTTAGAATGATAGTAGTAATGGATAGAATGATAGTAGTAATGGATAGCCTTCAATTTATTGTAAACCTATGATTGCTAAGGTATCTGCAGAAGGGACGTGTGTATCCTCGAGTCATGTAACTCTATGGCAGGAGGGTTGGAACCAGATGATCCTTGAGGTCCCTTCCAACCCTAACAGTTCTGTGATTCTATGATTCTATTTTCCAAACATCCATCCAAACCTGGAACATTTTACTCCTTCCTCTATCCTTCATTTCATAGGGTGCCAGAAAACCTTCTTCTATAACCTACGTGATATAAACCCTTAAAATGCAGTTAATATTGTAAGGCAAGCAACATCTTTTCCTGTGTAGGAAATGAGGTGTTACATTTTTTATCAGAGGAGCAGGGGTCCTGCGAGTTTTATTGTGTCACAGTGATGTAAAAGGATTAAATAGGGTTACCTGAACACAACTTTTTCCCCTGTGTGCTTCACATGGACTAGATGGGTCTTGAAAGTTCTGTGATTCTGTGTAGGCAATCCGATGTGATTGCAATTCTTTCCTTTTCATGTACTACACCATCTCTGATGAGGAACTTTTATTCAACCTTTAGGCAGCATTACTCATTTCCTTGCCTTTTACAGAATTAGTTAGAGCACCTAAAGGGTGGCATATTAAAGTGACTGACAATAAGCATGGTGGTATGTGTTCTAAAGCAGTCCATCTGCACTGCTTATCTGATTATAGGATATTCGTTCCCTGAACACAGATGCAAATTGCATCAGCTGCTCTGTGACCTTCAAAGCCTAATTATTCTTAGTTAATATTAGGCACCTGAGCTTTGAAAAGAAAACCTAGACTGTGTGCACTTGTGATTGATGACATGACGTGTCAGTGTATCACCACTGCTAATTTAAGTCCAGTTAAGGTGTTTGATGAACCATGTGTAAACATGAATCATATGGAGGCTTTTTTATCGTGGGCCACGTTGCAAATAGATGAAAAGTGTTCTCTTTCTACATGATTATGTTATAATTAAAATTTTTTTGGCAACGGGAGGCTAGCATCCTACTAGAAATATGCAATCAGGAGATTAATAACAAGAGAGTACTAATTTAGAATTAATCATATAGCAACATTGTTATATTAATTATAATTATTAATTAGCACAGATAATAAATTGTGACACATGTTAACAGAGGCCCTGTAATTTACCTCTTTTGATTTATTTGACGTGCTGTGAACTACCTCACACCTCCACGTGATCCACAGCTCCTGCCTCATGTATCAGTAGGTGCTTGCTGACGGGTGGTAGATGTTTGCCATTGCTCTTGTTGAGAATTGTTTGCTCTAGGCCTCCCTCCAAGAACCAGTGTGCAAAACACAGGATGGTGTGCAGGTAACCAATTCTTGAGATGTTCAGTTCTCTAGCTCATCATGAATTACTAGGAAGAAATTCCTTACAGGGAGGAAGGGGAGACACTGGAATGGATTACCCAGGAAGGTTGTGGATGCTCCCTCCCTAGAGGTGTTCAAGGGCATGTTGGATGAGGCCTTGAGTGACCTGGGCTAGTGGAAGGTGTCCCTGACCATGGCAGGGAGGTTGGAACTAGATGAGCTGCAACATCCTTTCTAACTTCAACCATTCCATGAATCTATGAATGAAAAATCTCAGAATGATTTACTCTGAAATCATTTTGGTTGCGGGTGACCTCTAAGATCAACAAGTCCGACCAATAACAGGATTAAAGAATGTATGGGGGTGGAAAATAAAAAATGTTAGGTGAGAAGAGTGGAGAATATCTTGTGAGAGAGAGCACCGGGGATGTATAAAGTGAATTTGATGGACAGTTGGCTGAACAAGAGCCAGAAGTATTTCCAGGTGGCCAAGATGACAAACGGCATCCTGACTTGCATCGGGGAATTATGTGACAAGTAGGACCAGAGAAGTGATCATCCCCCTGTACTCATCACTGATGAGGCCACTCCTTGAGCCTTGTTCTTGGTACTGCAGGAGGTGGAGAGAAGGGCAAGGTTTCTGGTGAAGGATCTGAAGAACAAGTCTTGTGAGGAGTGGCTGAGGGACTTGAGGTTATCAAACCCTGTAATAGACTTCCCAAAGGGGTGATTGAGTTCCCCTCCGGGAAGGTGTTTAAAAGATACCAAGATGTGGTACTGAGGTGGAGTTAGTGAATGGTTGGACTTGATGAATTTAAAGGTCTTTACCAATCACAACAACTCTGTGATTCTATGTGTACTGGAGTAGTAGTGTGCTATTGAGCAGACAATACAGGTTCTAAAGGAAAAAAAACTAACTGGAGTGGCCATGACATGCCAAGTTATGTAAAGATACTGTAGACATCAGCAAGACTGGCCACATGCAGTCTCTGCTAAGGTGACTTTGGTGCATATCTGAAATGGTGAGAGGTTGAAACAAGTAGGAGGATGCAGAAGGAGGACATAGGGACACGTGCTGGAAGCTTAGTCCTTATTATGAAGTGTGTGATCTGAGGCTGAAGCAGGCTACCTAAATAGGCTGCATCCATAAAAGCCTTTTTAGTGGACCAAAAAAAGCAAAGCCTCCTTTATAAACTTATAAACCCCTCAACTTGGTCTAAGTAAATGGCAAAGGCTCAGAAACTGGATGATTTCAATTTTATGCTTTTTAAAATTCAACTTCAGTGATTATTTCAAAGCCTGAATTGCTGTAGCTGAAGCCTTTGGTTTAGTAGTGTGTGGTTCGGGGCTGTAGGACTTTGCCATGGGGAGTTAATGTTCGTTGTGAGAGAGGAGGAGAGCTGGGAAGCTGGGAAGAGCTGAGCATGGACTGAACTCACGTGGCAGTAAGAGTTACAGCTGCACAAAAGCTCAACTTCTCCCCATTTCAGCCTACATTTCTACTGCTAGGCTTGATTTTTCGATTAGCAAATGTCACGCACGACTGAGAGGAAGAGGAAGGTTAAAAAACACATATTAGAAGTCAAAAAAATACATATAATTTTGAAGTACTCCTCTATTTCTTGCCTTTGTGATAGGCTAGGTCTGTTTGCAACTGTAAAAAAAGTCAGAATTTAGCATTTAATGGTAGCTGTTGGCATTAGGAAGATGTACGGGATGCTTGAAGTGCAGGGGAAGAGATAAAATGCTCTTTATGGATCTTTACCTGTGTAGTAAAGAATAGGATAGAATAGGATAGATTTAGCCAGGTTGGATAAGACCTTCAGGATCATTGAGTCCAACCTTAAAGGGTGAGGAAAGGTAAAAAAAAAACACAAAACACAAAAACCCCACTCATATTAGAAGATTATAGATAGATATATTTGGTAAGGACTCCTATATCTCTTGCATTACAGGTATGATAGGTCTGTTTGCAATCCCAATTTGCTAGTTAGTGGTAGATGTCAAGATGGGGAAGGTGGTTATGGTCTGGGGCTGGATGCCTTTAAGGTATACACAGTGTCACAGAATCACCAAGGTTGGAAGAGACCTCAAAGATCATCGAGTCCAACCTGTCACCCCAGACCTCATGACTAGACCATGGCACCAAGTGCCACATCCAATCCCTTCTTGAAGATGCCCTCTACAAGATGCCTGAAGGGTAGGGGAAGAGAACAAATACACTTAGCAGATCTCTACCTACATAGTAAATATCGTTTCTTGTGGGGCTTTGTCCTGCAGGTACTTCAGTTCTCCTAAACAGCCTCACAATTACACTGTGAAACAAACCAGCTTGCCTACCCCAGAGAGCTGCATATATGTCTGTATGCACACATATATACATATATAAATATATATATTTTTTCCCTGCTAAAGCCCTAAAAAATGGCATAGAAGTGCTTAATGCATTGGAAGAATACTAAAAATGCACTACATTTTCACAGGAGCTCTCATTATTACAGGATGAGTTAGGCTATCTGAATTAGAAATACATTAGTGAAGGGATTTGGGCAGACATGTCTATATGGATTAAACAGAGCTGCACTTTACTTCCCTGATTTTTTTTCTTCCCCCTTGAGTTTTTTTTCCCTTCCCTCCCCGCCCCCCTTCCCTTCTCTCCTCAATCATAATGAGAGGTGATTGAATTTATTTGGGCAAAATCCAAAGCTGAACCCAGCAGAGGATATTTTCAGAGTTATCCTTTTTAGATACTTGCCATATCAACGAAGATCTGTTTTTAGGGGCAGTTATTTAAGGCTGCCTTAAAAGACTAATGAAATATAGCGTGATGGATGTTGCCCCGTTTCAGGGACTTTAAAGTAAGTTACTTTCAGAAATGGAGAGGAAAAAAATAAAGAATATGTAATCTTCAAGCCTTGCTTGGGTACTGCTTTTCAAGATCATACATTTATTTCCAGTAGTAAGATGCAATATGTAATGTATACATTAATCTTCCCACCCCCCCCCCCAAGTGAAATAAATAAGTCAAAATTGGGTTTGAATTTTTCTGACCAAGGAGAGGTTTGTAATTTAAGTCTGGAGAAGCAGGGTGGGCAGAGTTTCAAGATGCTTCGGTTTTACCTCTGGGAAAGGTAAGATTTTATTTTTTTTTTCTGAAGCACCTGAGT
Source organism: Colaptes auratus (assembly GCA_015227895.2). NCBI lineage: Eukaryota > Metazoa > Chordata > Aves > Piciformes > Picidae > Colaptes > Colaptes auratus. The sequence continues at coordinate 51,500,150 of CM026887.1, forward strand.
GAATTAGGAGCAAAAAGTGGGAATCCAGCTGCACAATGGCATATTGCTGCTTGGCAGTCCGGGCGTTTGGAGAAGCGACATGCCATAGCATTAGCGCTTTGTCACTGTCTTCTTTGCAAAGCCAGATGAATTTAGGCTTCTAAACCTGAAATCCTGCTTTGTATGCTCTGGAGATTATATTTTATTTTACTATCATTATTATTGCAACACAGTGTATTCAGGAAAATGGCATGACATGGGTTTGTCATTTTTTAGGCCATGTCTGTGTTAGAGTTAGAGGCTGACCCACATATGTTTGTGATACATATATATATATCAGTCATTTCTATTGCAAGCCCTTGATGGTATGATACTTAACACATCCAAGTGCCAGGTTCTGCACATTGGCCACAGCAACCCCATGCAGTGCTACAGGCTGGGGTCAGAGTGGCTGGAGAGTGGCCAGGCAGAGAGGGACCTGGGGGTGCTGTTTGATGGGAGGCTGAACATGAGCCTGCAGTGTGCCCAGGAAGGCCAATGGCATCCTGGCCTGTATCAGGATTAGTGTGGCCAGCAGGAGCAGGGAGGTCATTCTGCCCCTGTACACTGCAATGGTTAGGCCACACCTCGAGTACTGTGTCCAATTCTGGGCCCCTCAGTTTAGGCAGGATGTTGTCTTGCTGGAGCGTGTCCAGAGAAGGGCAACGAAGTTGGTGAGGGGTTTGGAAGACAAGCCCTATGAGGAGAGGCTGAGGGAGCTGGAGTTGCTTAGCCTGGAGAGGAGGAGACTGGGGGGTGACCTTATTGCTGTCTACCTGAAGGGAGGTTGTAGCCAGGCAGAGGTTGGTCTCTTCTCCCAGGCAGCCAGCACCAGAACAAGAGGACACAGTCTCAGGCTGCACCAGGGGAGGTTTAGACTGGATGTTAGGAAGAAGTTCTACACAGAGAGAGTCATTACCCATTGGAATCGGCTGCCCGGGGAGGTGGTGGAGTCCCCTTCATTGGAGGTGTTCAGGAGGAGACTTGATGGGGTGCTTGGTGCCATGGGTTAGTTGATTAGGTGGGTTGGATTGGTTGATAGGTTGGATGCGATGATCTTGAAGGTCTCTTCCAACCTGGTTTATTCTATTATTGTAATGAGCTATTATAAGTGACATCTTTAAAGAAATGATTCTGAGACCTTAAATTTTGAAGTTGAGATATACTTTCCTATTTTCTTACTCTTTCTTAAATTTTCTTCTTCTTTCTTAAATTTTGAAATTAAGATATGCTTTCCTGTTTTCTTAGGGTTTCTTCTTCTTGCTTAAATCTTAAAGTTGAGATATACTTTCGTTTTTCCTTAGATTTCCTTATTATTTCTTAAATTCTAAAATTAACATATACTTTCCTATTTTCTTATTCTTTCTTACATCTTGAAATTGAAATCTACTTTCTTATTTTCTTAGATTTTCTTATTCTTTCTTAAATTCTAAAATTAACATGTACTTTCCTATTTTTTTAGATTTTCTTATTCTTTCTTACATCTTGAACTTGAGATATAGAATGGAATAGAATGGAATGGAATAGAATAGAATAAACCAGAACTAAACCATGGCACCAAGCACCCCATCAAGTCTCCTCCTGAACACCTCCAATGAAGGTGACTCCACCACCTCCCTGGGCAGCCCATTCCAATGGGCAATCACTCTCTCTGTATAGAACCTCTTCCTAACATCCAGTCTAAACCTCCCATGGCGCAGCCTGAGACTGTGTCCTCTTGTTCTGGTGCTGACTGCCTGGGAGAAGAAACCAACCTCTGCCTGTCTACAACCTCCCTTCAGGTAGTTGTAGGGAGCAATAAGGTCACCCTTGAGTCTCCTCTTCTCCAGGCTAAGCTTTCCTATTTTCTTAGATTTTCCTATTCTTTCTTAAGAAAGTATATCTCAATTTTAGAACTTAAGAAAGAATAAGAAAATAGGAAAGTATATCTGAAATTTAAACTTTAAGAAAGAATAAGAAAATAGGAAAGTATATCTGAAATTTAAACTTTAAGAAAGAATAAGAAAATAGGAAAGTATATCCTAAATTTACAATTTATTTTTCTTAGATTTTCTTATTCTTTCTTAAAGTTTAAAATTAAGATACACTTTCTTGTTTTCTCAAACTTTCTTCTTCCAATTTAAAATTAAGATCTGCTTTCTTCTTGTCTTAGATTTTGTTATTCTTTCTGAAGTTTTATTTAAAATCAAGATATACAATACAATACAATAAATCCAGGTTGGAAGAGACCTTCAAGATCATCGTGTCCAACCTATCAACCAATCCAACCCACCTAAATAACTAGATCATGGCACCAAGCACCCCATCAAGTCTCCTCCTGAACACCTCCAATGATGGTGACTCCACCACCTCCCTGGGCAGCCCATTCCAATGGGCAATCACTCTCTCTGTATAGAACTTCCTCCTAACAGCCAGTCTAAACCTCCCCTGGCGCAGCCTGAGACTGTGTCCTCTTGTTCTGGTGTTGCCTGCCTGGGAAAAGAGACCAACCTCTGCCTGGCCACAATCACCCTTCAGGTAGTTGTAGAGAGCAATAAGGTCACCCCTGAGTCTCCTCCAGGCTAAGCAACCCCAGCTCCCTCAGCCTCTCCTCATAGGGTTTGTCTTCCAAACTCCTCACCAACTTTGTTGCCCTTCTCTGGACATGCTCCAGCAAGTCAACATCCTTCCTAAACTGAGGGGCCCAGAACTGGACACAGTACTCTAGGTTCTAATGAGATAAAAATCAAGGATTTCCTTTTAAGATTGCTTGTACTACTTTATTCAGCCTGCCTTTCCAAAGTGCAGTGAGGCTGTTTTGTATTTCAAGCCAGAGCACATTTTTAAAGTCAAGTGAATGCAGTTGTTTCAAGGAGCTTTTATTATTTTGGGGTTTAGCATTCATTTGTTTTTCAGTGGCTTGACAATTGTCCTGTCTCCTCTCTTCAGTGGGAAATGTTACCTATCAGGCATAAACAGCTAAATGTAGTACACCAAAAAACTACACTATGATGACCGATAGCTTTTTGGAGCGTAAAGTAAATAAAGATGGCAATGTAAAAGCCTAATTGACACCTGAAGAGGGCCAAGAAATGAGGGCAAGAAAAAAAGATGATGTCAGTTCTGGGTCTTCAGTTCAAAAGCATATTCATAAAGAGAACACACTGCTCAAATGAGGCTTAAGGATGTGACTTGAAAGGTCATGAAATTCAGATTTACATCTAAAATTCATCGCATTGTTCCTCACTGCAGCCGAGACCTTGCAACAGGGAGCGATGTTACTCCCAGTGCTTCGTCTCGCGTCGCTCTGGAGAATAAAGCACTAAGTGGAATTCCTTTGGAGAACCATTTTATCTCCAAGTGTTGTGGCTCTTCAGGCTGGAACCAAATACAGGCTGCTCTCTGGGCTTCTGAAATGGCAGTTTTTATTATTTTATTGTAATTTTTCAGTAGTAAGTTGTGCAGTATAAATGCCTCTCTTTAAACCCATGATTTCCATACACTTTTTTTGCTCCTTGGTTCACTTCAAGACAAAATGGGATGTTTGCTCTTCTTCCCAATCTGCATGAGCTATACTGGGAGGATAAAATGATGTTTTAATAAGAAAACTGAAGAGTGCATTAAAAAAATCACAGAATCACAGGGTTTTAGGGGCTGGAAGGGAACCTCGAAAGCTCATCCAGTCCAACCCCCCTGCCAGAGCAGGATCACCCACACTGGATCACACAGGAAAACATCCAGGCGAGTTTTGAGTATCTCTGGAGAGGGAGACTCCACAACCTCCCTGGGCAGCCTGTTCCAGGGCTGTATCACCTTCACAATGAAAAACTTTTTCCTCATATTCATGTGAAACTTCCTATGCCTCAGCTTCCACCCTTTGCCCCTTGTGCTGTCATTGGGCACCACTGAGCAGAGCCTGGCTCCATCCTCTCAGGACTCACCCTTTACATATTCATAAACATAGATGAGTTCACCTCTCAGTCTCCTCTTCTCTAAGCCAAAGAGCCCTCAGCTCCTTCAGCCTCTCCTCGTACAGGAGATGTTCCATTACCCTAATCATCCTCGTGACTCTGCGCTGGACTCTTTCAAGCAGGTCACTGTCTGTCTTGAACTGAGGGGCCCAGAACTGGACACAATATTCCAGATGTAGCCTCACCAGTGCAGAGTACAAATTGCCCCTTTAAATGAAAGACAGCCACACTATCAATTTCCCCCCACCCTGCATTTTCTTTGTATACAAGGCAGAATGCCATCCAGGTGCAGAGAAAAGGAGAAGGATTTCTTCTCATATTGGGGAGCTACAGGGAGCTACACAGCTTTGAGGAAGCTGATGCACACCTCGGGAGAGCCAGGAAGCTCATTGTTAAAGCTCCTGCTTGCCTTTTTCTCAGGCAGGCAGAGCAGTGAGGAAAAGCTAGATCCTCCATGTCCTCCATATGTCCGTCTGTGATTTTGGTGAACATTTGATTCCGAGTATGAAAACTTCCCAGGTTTATTCCTGCATAAAGTTTTGATTTCAGCATCTTGACATTTTCACTTAAAAACCATTTTGCTGGAGAAATCTTGATGCACTTAACACAGAAAGAATGAAAACTGTGATGCAAAGACTGTTTCATTTAATACCTTTCCCCCCCCCCTTTTTTTTTTTCACATGCAAGAAACCTTATTTGACAAAATTCAGCCCACAGTGTTCAAGAAACTGTCTGCATTTTTTAACTATTTTTGTCTGTCTCTGGAAAAGCTGCAGTGGGTGATGCAAGTGCAGAGTTTCTGCTGTGGAAAAGGATAGAAAGGAGGGGCTGCGGAGCAATGGCCAGCAGGAGCAGGGAAGTCGTTCTGCCCTCTACTCAGCACTGGTTAGGCCACACCTTGAGTCCTGTGTCCAGTTCTGGGCTCCTCAGTTTGGGAAAGATGTTGAGATGATGGCATGCATCCAGAGAAGGGCAGCAAAGCTGGGGAGGGGTCTGGAGCACAGCCCTGTGAGGAAAGGCTGAGGGAGCTGAGGTTGCTTAGCCTGGAGAAGAGGAGGCTCAGGGGAGACCTCGTTGCTCTCTATAACTGCCTGAATAGAGGTTGTAGCCAGGTGGGGGTTGGTCTCTTCTCTCAGGCTACCTGTGACAGAACAAGAGGACACAGTCTCAAGCTGTGCCAGGGGAGGATTAGGCTGGATGTTAGGAAGAAATTCTTCCCAGAAAGAGAGATTGGCCTTTGGAATGGGCTGCCCAGGGAGGTGGTGGAGTAACCGTCCCTGGAGGTGTTCAGAAAAGTCTTGGATGGGGCACTTGGTGCCATGGTTTAGTTAATTAGATGGTGTTGGGTGATGGGATGGAATCTTTGATCTCAAAGGTATTTTCCAACCTTGTCTGGTCTAATCCTATCCCATCCTATCCCATCCTATCCCATCCTATCCCATCCTATCCCATCCTATCCCATCCTATCCCATCCTATCCCACTCTATTCCATTCCATTCCATTCCATTCCATTCCATTCCATTCCATTCCATTCCATTCCATTCCATTCCATTCCATTCCATTCTTTCTTAAACTATTTTAAATTAAATGAGGGAGATTCAGACTACCTCTAAAGAAGAAATGTTTGACACTGAAGGTGGTGACACCCTGGCCCAGGTTGTCCAGCAAGGTGGCACACGCCCCATCCCTGGAACTGTTGCAGGGCAGGTTGTTTGGGGCTCTGAGCATCATGCTCTGCTTGAAGGTATCCCTGCTCAGTACAGGGGAGGTTTGACTTCTAAATGTCTCCTTCCAACCCAAGCTATTCTATGGACAAATACTGTTATGTCTTTTGTAGTGTCTTATAGAAAATCTAAAAGAATAACTCAAATTGCATATTTAGTGATGAGCGTTGTGCCACCTAAATACAGGCATCAGTTACTTACCATGTGATTATTTTTGTTTCTTAGTCTGGATTCCAACTCTTCTTCAGTGCATTTTAATCAAGAACATATTTACCTCGGATCAGTCCAAATTCAATATTCATTTAATGAAAGCTATTGGCTGCAAAATGCAGGGTTTTTTTGTAAATAGTGCATTGATTTCCTCCTCCTGGCTGCAGCAGAATGTGACCAGTGTAGCCCTGGTTGCATATACTTCTTGTATTAAATATTGAGTGCAGAGCGCCGTAGTTAGCGCACTTTGTCAGAAAGGCTCCATAAAATGATGTTAATCACCATTCTGTCTTCATTGCACCACATATTTAATTTGCAATAGATTAGTGAAATGACTTCATTACAGGTATTTAGAGTAAATTAGTAAATTCGTTTGTGCTGATTAGGTCCATGCTGATTTGTGGTGATTGCCTCCGCTGCATATACATCTGCTATGAGGTTGACCTGAAAAAGTATAACTGTGCTGGGGCCGTCTTCCCTTTTGTAATTGTATGGGCTTACTTCATTGGGTTATGTGTGCATTATTGCAACTGAGCTAAAATAGGTCTGTTTTTCACTCTGCACAATTTAGACACGCTTCAATACGTTTTTAATTAAAAGTGTGTGACAGGTACAATAGTAGAGCACTCCAAATAATCTTCTAAAGCAGTCTGTTTCCTCAAAGACAGGTTATCAGAATCTGTCTCAGTTACTCAGTGAATGCATAATATTTTATTAAGATATATGATTAAGCATCTAAAAACTTTGTGCTAAGTTGTCAGGTTTTGGTTGCAAACCCTGTACTGTGAATATTTCGAGTTTATAATAGCCAAGTGAGGCTTTCTTCTTGACAGCAGAAAAAGATTTTCCTCAACAACTTGATTAGGTCATTTGGTAGCAGTAGTCAACAGCAGAACAGTGTATCATGATTTAAATGCTGAGATCACCTGGCTGGCTCCACATCAGGGATGAAGCTAAGGCAGGTAGCTTCACTAATGGCCTCGGGGTGCCTACTCCCAAGGTCAGCAGCGGAAAATGGATTGCCATTTTTCCCATTGTTTCCTTACCTAATACCATCAAAGGAACTTTGCTCCATCCCTGGAAGCATTCCAGGTCAGTCTGGACTGAGATCTGTTCTAGCTGCAGATATGCCTGATGACAGCAGGGGTGTTGGATTAGATGACCTTTAAAGGTGCATTCCAACACAAACTATTCTGTGATCCTGTGCAGAAGAGTGTTCCATGTGGACCTTTGTGGGACATATTATGAACTCCCTCAAAATACTTCTGTCCTATAAGACTGTCTTACCCGGGATGCAGACAACTGTAGAAGGTTTGGAATGGAATGAAGCTGGAGGTGGGGAGATTCAGGCTGGACGTGAGGAGGAAGTTCTTCACCATGAGAGTGGTGAAACCCTGGAATGGGTTATCCAGGGAGGTGGTTGAGGCCCCATCCCTGGAGATGTTTAAGCCCAGGCTGGATGAGGCTCTGGCCAGCCTGATCTAGTGTGAGGTGTCCCTGCCCATGGCAGGGGGGTTGGAACTAGCTGATCCTTGTGGTCCCTTCCAACCCTGACTGATACTATGATACTATGATTTTCCAACTGAAATGACTTTATGATGGTGTTATAAGGATGTGAAGTAGATAGGATGATAAAAAAAAAAGATGTAATGACCATTTGACTCAATCTGGTTTAAATACCAGAGCTGATGGGATCTAGAAAGTGTGGCTCAACATAACAGACAGCTGACAAAAGATCAGTGAGGCTCCAGGATGTCCTGAACCATGCTTGAGTGCTGGGCAGTGGCTGCTCCAAAGCCACCTGAAAACAACCTCTTCCCACATGGTAGTAGAAATATGATCCAAAACAAAACCAAAAGCAAAAATTATTATGAAGGTAGAGAACATATAGGAATGTTTATCTACATTTAGATATCCATATTTGCAGAAAAATATTAGTATTTGGGTAGTCAAATTAAAAATTGAATTAGAATTAACAATTTAATGTCTTTCCTCATTTTATTGAATGAATTTTAAAAGTAACCAAAAGCTTTTTTGATTTTTGGTTTAAGCAACCCCCCCAAAAAAAAAAAATTCAGTTCCGATTCATTGGTCTGGTGAATGTGGAAAACAAGACAGAGCTGCCTGTTTCATTTCACCAGTTAACATCTTCTTAGTGTTTGGCCAAACAAAGGGCAAATGAAAAATGCTACTTCTGTGTCCTGATGTTTGGGCAAATTATGATTCTAGCTGTCTGAGGAGTGCAGAAAAGCAGCAGATACTCTCTCTGCTCAGATAATATTTCTGTAGTTCTGAATGTTTATAATGAGAGCACCCTGGAGGAGTTTCTCAGTTGCTAGTAGATGGAGGGTCATCTGTTTTTATTTCTACATGAATCTCATGAACAGATCCAGTTTGTTGAGTATTCCATTTTACCACTGTATCCTTATTCAGAATATACTGATGCTCCTTTTTTTCTTTCCATTTCTCAACCACAACCTTGCTAGAAGTATTACCACCGCTTCTACTGGCTACCAGAGACCATTTGGCTTTCACCTGCTCTGTGAACCAAAACAGGTCTCACCAGCCAAAAGCAGTCAGGAAGTCCTGTGCTTTGCTATTTTTCCCTATCCTCAGAGGGGGCTGAAAATGTCAGAAATGATGTAACTCACAGGCTTCCTGGCCTGGATCAGGAATAGTATGGCCAGCAGGAGCAGGGAAGTCATTCTGCCCTGTGCTCAGCACTGGTTAGGCCACTCCTTGAGTCCTGTGTCCACTTCTGGGCTCTGTAATTTAAGAAGGTCATTGAGACACTTGAATGTGTCCAGAGAAGGGCAACAAAGCTGGGGAGAGGCCTCGAGCACAAGCCCTATGAGGAGAGGCTGAGGGAGCTGGGGTTGCTTAGCCTGGAGAAGAGGAGGCTCAGGGGAGACCTTCTTGCTCTCTGCACCTCCCTGAAGGGAGGTTGTAGCCAGGTGGGGGTTGGTCTCTTCTCCCAGGCGACCAGCACCAGAACAAGAGGACACAGTCTCAAGCTGTGCCAGGGGAATATTAGGCTCAAGGTGAGGAGAAAGTTCTTCCCAGAAAGAGTAATTGGCCATTGGAATGGGTTGCCCAAGGAGGTGGTGGACTCACTGTCCCTGGAGGTATTCAAAAGGGGATTGGATGTGGCACTTGAAGCCATGGTTTAGTTAGTCATGAGGTGTTGGGTGACAGGTTGGACTTGATGATCTCTAATATGGACAATTTGGATTCATTCTCCTTCTGTGTATCTGCATGTACCATCTTCCACAGAGATGTAGGAAAAAACCCTAACACTAAACCTCTCCCAAAACCTCAGGAGATCTGGATATTAGCTGAAACTTCTTTCATTAACTTAGAGGAATCATGTAGCCTCCCCAGGACTATGAAATGAAGATAATACATCATTTCTCCCACCTTTCCTTGATTCAACTGACAATTTCTCAAGGCAGAGACTCCTGAGCTATGTCTGTGCAGAGATCATCGCACAACGAAGTGGAAGTTCAGCTTCAGGCACATAAGCATTAGTACAATGCAGATTAATATCTTTCCTTTCTCTTTTTCCTTTATTTAAAGAAGAAGATACCATCTACCTCTGCTTGAGTTCTGCCTGAGGTGTGAAACCCATGTAAAAGTTCACATTTTATAGCAGCAAGATGTTTCTTAATTAGAGATTTTATCGGCCTGCTTCTCCTTACCATTCTGATTTAAATCTTGTCAAGGTTTCCACTTGAAATATACCACAAATTCCCCCCCCCTCCCCATTATTAGTACATGTAAATGATGTGCATTTCTTTGTGGGTTGCTGTGCAAGAATTCTTCCTCAAAACTATTGATGGTAGAGGGGAAATGGAGAGGTCTCTTTGGATGATGATGTGCTGTCTACAACTCCTGAAGGGAGGTTGTAGCCAGGTGGGAGTCACTCTCTTCTCCCAGGCAACCAGCACCAGAACAAGAGGACACAGTCTCAAGCTGTGTCAGGGGAGGTTTAGGCTGGATTTTAGGAAGAAGTTCTTCATAGAAAGAGAGATTGGCCATTGGAATGTGCTGCCCAGGGAGGTGGTGGAGTCACCATCACTGGAGGTGTTTAGGAAGAGACTGGATGGGGCACTTGGTGCCATGGTTTAGTTGAAGAGGTGGTGTTGGGTGATAGGTAGGACTCGATGATCTCAAGATCTCTTCCAACCTGGTCTGGTCTATCCTATCCTATCCTATCCTTTCCTATCCTATCCTATCCTATCCTATCCTATCCTATCCTATCCTATCCCATCCCATCCCATCCCATCCCATCCCATCCCATTCTAAAAAATAGACGATGACAGTAGGCTGGGGAGGAGGTGATTTTTACGATCCCTATAGCTGCTGGGAACCTATGCAGGGAGGAAATCATAATTTGTTAGACTGAGCAAGAGAAATGACCCCATAGCCTCAGAAATACTGATTTGATGCAGAGCAAACAAGACCTACCCTTGTGGGAGAACTTTCCTCGTGACTTTGTGGAACAGAGAGAGGATTCCTATAGAAACCTCTAAACATGAAAGGACACCCCCCCCAGAGTTCCAAGAAAACTCCTAATTAAATCAATTAGAATATAGGGGCTAAAAAATTATGTTTCTGCTCTGCCATAGTAGACTTCACAACCCTGGGGACATTGTCTAGCCAGCGATCAGAAGTATAAATGAACTCTGACTCTGATAACTTCGAGACCTAACCGAGAAAGAATGGTGGAAAGTTTCCCAGAGAGGCCCCAGAGATAACAGTCAGAATTATATAATGTGCATATATAGGACAAAAGCTACAACGATTTTCTCCTTCAGGGTGACAGCTTCCATTCTGAATGTGACTTCAACAAAAACCTTCTGATTTGGAGGCAAAAATAATGACTGCTGGCCAAATCTGGACCCTTCCACGAAGGAGGATTTGCACGGATGCTGTTTGCAGAAGGCAGAAGCACATTATAGCTACTTGGTAGAGCTTGCTAAGCCCCTTAGTTCTCTCGAGCCAGGGGATTTAGAATAGAGAATCCTCTGAATTGCCACATTAATTTTTCCTATCCATACCCTCTCCTCCTATTTCTGTGTGGGAAACAGGGAGCTGTTGCTTCTGCTTCTCTTGGCTGATCCACAGTGTTAGTGCTTAGACATTGGGCTAGGTATTCATGGAATCATAGAATCAGTAAGGTTGGAAAAGACCTCAGAGATCATCAAGTCCAACCTATCACCCAACACCTCCTGATTAGCTAAACCATGGCTCCAAGTGCCACATCCAATCCCCTCTTGAACACCTCCAGGGATGGTGACTCCACCACCTCCCTGGGCAGCCCAATCCAATGGCCAATAACTCTTTCTGTGAAGAGTATTGTCTTAGGAACAATCAAGAGACAGAGTTTGCAAACTGCAAATTAAATTATTTCTTTAGAAATTTTTAAAGGATTTTCTTGTGAAAACATTAGAGCTTTTGCAGATAATTTAATTGCCTTAAAATGCCAATGTAAGCTAAAATATTGCCTAAAATGTGTACAGAATTAAATATTCTGTTTATAAAGGAAGGCTGAGGAGGGACTGTCTATCTGGGCATGTAGTGACAGGATGATGGGCAATGGTTTTTAAACTAGTGCAAGGTAGATTTAGGTTAGACATAAGGAGAGAGTTCTTCACAATGAGGGTGGTGAATTAATGGAACAGGTTGCCCAGAGATGTTGTGGAGGTTCCATCCCTGGGGACATTCAAGGTCAGGTTGGACAGGGCCCTGAGTAACCTGATCTAGAATCCTAGAACAACTCCTGGAGAGCATCCATTGAATTCTAGAATGGCTTAGGTTGGAATGGACCTCAGAGATCATGTACTCCAACCTCCCCACCATGGACAGGGATACCTCTTATCTATTGGCTGCTCAAGTCCTCATCCAGCCTGGCCTTGAACATAGTATCATGGTATCAGTCAGGGTTGGAAGGGACCACAAGAATCATCTAGTTCCAACCCCCCCTGCCATGAGCAGGGACACCCCACACTAGATCAGGCTGGCCAGAGCCTCATCCAGCCTGGGCTTAAACACCTCCAGGGATGGGGCCTCAACCACCTCCCTGGATAACCCATTCCAGGGTTTCACCACTCTCATGGTGAAGAACTTCTTCCTCACATCCAGCCTGAATTTCCCCACCTCCAGCTTCATTCCTTTCCCCCTAGTCCTATCACTACCTGATATAACATCCCCATCAGGAGACATCCACAACATCCCTGGGGAACCCATTCTAGAGTCTCACCACCTTCATCCTGAAGAACTTCTTCCTAAACTCCAGTCTAACTCTGCTGTCCCTCAGCTTCAAACCATTTTCCCTTATCCTGTCTCTGGACACCCTAGTTGGAGATGTACCTACACAGTTTAGAGGGGCTGGACACGATGTCCTTCAAACAGAGGCTGCCTTCCAACCATATGTTTTCTATGACTCTATGATTCCTTAGTATCTGAAAAGTGTTAAAGACAAAGCAGTTCTTGTTTGACATAAACATTTTTTACACTCTATTTGCCAAATTTAAGGGTAAATTTTACCTTTGGATATTCATCCTGGGTTGTGGTCATAAACTGGAGCTGTTTAGTGTGCAGAAATACAAAGACAGACAGAATGCTGCCTTTATTTTGAATCTTCTATACAAAGCCTACAAGGAGTGAAAAAAAAAATAAGAAACTATGGCTTGACCGTGCTGAACATTTGCTTTGCTGTAGTGGAGAGTGGTCACTTCTCCTTGATTGTCTTCAGAATTATTTGAGGACTTAACTGGAGTTCAAAATGTGACCTGAAACCAATGCCTCCAAGGAAAATGAAATTGCTTCGCTGCTGCAGTAATACCAGTACAAGTCAAGAAAATCAGTTGCTTTTCCTTAATCTTCTTTCCTATGGAAACTTTGCTAATGAGATCAATTCCAGAGACAGTTGCCTTGATCCACAGTAGTAAAAGTCCTTCTGTCTGCAGCTAAATAAAGCTGGATAACCTAAAGCTATGTTAAGAATTTGTAGCATAATGTAAGGTGAAGAGACAACCTGGCTTTACTGAGGCAATACCGATACTTAAGTGTGTCATCTTCTTTGGCTCTTAAAAATGGCCTGTAACTATTCTTTTAGCATAGCATCTTTCCTTTTTGTCCTGCTGCTGCAAATTGGAAGCTGGGCCCTTCATCAACATGACATTCGATTCAGAAGGAGTCTTTGGCTGATTTTTCTAACTCAGGGATGGGTAGGAGGAAAGCAAGCAGTGGAAATGTTCAGTTTAGTTCAATGTTTAGGGGCTTAGCTGAAAAATGAGATCAGAGTATCACAGCGCATTAGAGGTTGGAAGGAACCTCATGAGATCATCGAGTCCAAATCCCCTGCCAAAGCAGGATCACTTAGGGTAGTCCACACAGGAATGCATCCAGGTGGGTTTTGAAAGTCTCCAGAGAAGGAGACTCCACAATCTTCTCTGCACAGCCTGCTCCAGTGCTCCACTTCCAGTGGAAATCTTTGAGTATATTGAGTGTGAATTGTCCACTCGCTACCTAACCTTTCTGTGAGCTGGTGAAAGAGCCCTGTAATTGGCAGAGCTTTATTTAGAGAATCAGGAATAATGCATTTTGTTCAAGATATGAAACAATCTAAAAATAAAGCAAACAAAGGAAGCAGGCTTTTCACCTCTCCCAGGCTGAAATGAGGAGTGAGGGTTTGTTAATCACTGCTAAAGCTGAGGGAACGTGGGAGCTGGTCTTTGACCCACGCAAGGCTTCTGAGCTAGGGGAAGACTGTTAGAAGGTGCAAGAAGTAAGTGGAGAATAACCAGAGATGTCTGTTCTGCCTATCAGTTTGTAGTGGCCAGTGGGTTTGTGATTATGTTAAATGTAAGGGATTCTGCTGTGTAGAAAAATGAAAAGGAGGCAGCAGCTTTCCATTAGCAATCTTGCAGTGCAAGGTAGCAGAGTTAGTGACAGCAGTTGTGCTTTTTGCTTAGTACTAAGTCTTGTAGCAATAAAGGTAACTCATCATCACTATTATCAACAGGTTTTTACACAAAGCTGGATAAATAATGCAAACTCTGAATGATTTCCTCCTTCCCTCCTTCTATCATACAACACTTCAAAAATTTTTTGGCATTTACTTACTCTGCATTTCTGCAATCACAAGTAGAAAACAAAAAGTATATTTTGTAATGTTGGATGTGGGGGGTTTTGTTGTTTTTTTTTCCTGTAGCTCATTAGTGAATTTTACATTATTAGGAATCCCTTTCAAATGCCTGCATTGTTATCCTGAAGAATTAAGTCTTCTGTTCATTTACAGAACCTGTGCAGCTTTGGGCATGAGTGGTATGAATGATCCATGGTTTTCTGTCACTGTTTTTCTGTCTTGCTTGGGAGATGCACATCTAGAGAAGAATCTTCAGACAGTGTTTGGACACTCGCTCTTTGACCTATCTTATAAGGACACTTGGCAGGATAAGGCTGAGACTTTTCATGATCTCAAGAAATATGGTTTGGACTAGATGATCTCTGGAGGTCCCTTCCAACCTCCAGCGTCCTGTGATTCTGTGATGCTCTTTGATTTACTGAGTTAAGGAACATTGTTAGAAATTTTTGTCTCCTCCTCTCTCTTTCCTCATCCTCTTCTTCCTCCTCTCTTCTCTTCCTCTCTCTCTCTCCTCCTCCTCCTTTCTCTCCTCCTCTCCTTCTCTCCTCCTCCCTTCTCTCCTCCTCTCTCCTTCTCCTCCTTCTCTTCTCTCCTCTTCTTCCTCCTCCTTCTCTCTCTCCTCTCTATGTTTTTTCCCAGTAGAATTGCTTGGGTTTAGGTCTGTTGTAGAACTGGAAAACTGCAATTGTTGCATGGTAACAATGCCAACATTTTTGAGATGTTTCATGATGTTCAGTAAGATCCAAATAGGAAACATGCATTTGTTCTGGAGCTGGTCAGACAACAGAAGTAAAATAGTCACAGTTTCTGTCCTGGCCTTTGTAAAATGGAAATGCACTTAGCAGAAAAACCTAAGGCAAACAAAAACTTGTGCAAGACTTTGAGCCCCATTGTGCTGACAGTTTTAAACTAAAAGAAGGCAGAGTCAGACAAGGTGGAAGATCTCTTGTAAAAGGAGGGTGATGGAAACATTAGCCCAGGTTGTCCCATCTCTGGAAACATTTTGGGTCAGGTTGTATGGGGCTCTGAGCAACCTGCTCTAGTTGCAGGTGATCCTGCTTACTGCAGTTGGACTAGATGACCTTTAAAGGTCTCTTCCAATCCAAACCATTCTATGATTCTTGACCACTTTTAATTGTCAGATCTAACTTAGGACCTGTAAATTAGTAAGGATGTAAATTCTCTGAACATCTGTTAAAATGCTTCTAACTCTAAGAACTGCAAGGATCAAGGATGCTCATGTGCATGGCTTAGCTTAAGCCCTAGCAGATTTAGGCAGAGTTGGAGAATCTCTTTACCACACTGAATCCATCACCAGTGTGTTAGCACAGGAGCAGGTTTCCCAAGGAAGATTTCTGCTGGCTGCTGAAGTGGCTTCTCTGTTCTTTCACATGATTTGGGTTTGATGGGGAATTTACTGCAGCACAAACAAAGCTCAGGGGTTTCATTTTTATTTTTCAATTAAAGTAAAAAAATAGCAGAGAAAACAAAAACAAGTAAAGCAAAGCATATATTTGGCTTGATTGAGAAGAATTAGAGGGAAGAAAATCAGTCAGGTAAGGCAAAGAACTGAATTCAGTGGTGCAATCCATGTTGCTTACATCAGGATCTGGGATTTTTGGCAATGCTTTAATCTCTGGCAGGATCTGCTGTTAAAATCAACATTTATTCGCACAGATATTTAGTAACAAAGACTCTGTTGGTCTGACTTGTCCTGAAATTTGCTGAAGTAAACAGAGATATTTGTGGAGAAAGGGCAGCAGCTGAGAAGATACTGAGACACTTTTGCGCGTGTGGGGTCTGAGATCCTGGGATGTAAACCAGATTGTTGCTCTCATCGAGTTAAAGTGGAGCAATGTCAAGGCTCAGTCCTGTTACTCTGCAGAAAGGCAGCTGTCTGGTGGCAATTTAGTCATTTGGTCACTCTGCTGAAGGACAACTACTCGGTGATAACAACATTATTACACTGAGCTGCAGAAAGCAGCGTCAGTTCCCCAGTTCGTATGTGCTGAATGTTCGCATCTCTGAATTTAAACCCGTACGGTAGGCAGATACCTGCAAGTAGGAGAGGGGATAATTGATATCATACGAGTTGGTAAATTTGTTTGTTGATATTGGACAGACATTTAAGTGCAGAGATTCCATTTTGCTGTAAATTTAGACCTATTTTGTTCCTGTCAGCTGCCGAGCTCACATACTATTACATGACAGAGCTTTGAGTGAAGTGATACATTTTCCTCCAGATCAGGCTGCCTGGCTTCAGCAAGTTTATTCAGGCAGTGGAAATCCCTTATAAATACATTTTTCAAAACTTCCTGCAATACTGTTTATTTATAGATTACAGGGGAGATAATCAGTGCTTTCCACTCATATTCGCTCAGTCTTCCTAATGATACCTAGTCACACTCAGTCATGGTCATGCATACTCTGTTCCACTCACAGTAAATTCCATTCACAGTAAATTTGAATTCACACTTCATAGTCAATCATTTAACTCGTTCACATCAGTCACACTGAATCAATACTCTCTCTCTCTCTCTCTTTTCTCCCTAATGCCCACTCTTTTCCTTTCACATTTACTTCTAAACATCTGCAAACACACTCATTTGCTTGGGTCTATCCTCATCGCAAGAACCTGGCTGTCATGAGTTGTAAGCCCTCTGTTACTCAGGAATTAAAATGGTTATTGCAGGGCCAGACAGATACTGCAGAACCACAGGTGCTGCTCAGATTTCTTTCTGCAGGCAAGAAACCAGAGGTGATGTCGTTCTCCTTAGTGTGTTCTCCTCATTTTGGAGTGGAAAGCTCAAACACGAGTGTGTTCCCTTTACACCCAGTGTGTGATGTGGATCTCTTAGCCTTAGGTTGTTTGCTTTGATCATCCTGGGGATGCACAGCAATTAAGTAGAGTTGATGTTGCTTTTATGCTGGTTTGTTTGTTTGTTTCAATTTAATTTGATTCTAAACAAAGGTGAAATACAGTGAGGACAGGATGGGAGGCTGAGTATATTGTTGTGGTCAGAAATCATGAAAACGAGTAGCCTGGTGAGTAGAACGGGGTTTATTTGCTGGTGAGTAGAACAGGGTTTATTTACTGGTGAGTAGAACAGGGCTTATTTAATAAATAGGATTTAATAACAGGAACAGATGCAAATTTGTCTCCATGGTATATCTGTTTGAACCTGCCTCGGGAGAGAGTAAACCTACCACACTGCTCACATAAACGTGGTCGGTGTCTCTGGACACAGGGAGCTGTTTCAAGCAAGGCTGAATGGTGGACAAAAGGGATTGTAGATATGTTTGGGCCTTTTTGCTTCAGATGGCATCAAGCAACTATTTTTTTCTGTGAAGGCTTTGATGTCAAAATGCTAAAGATACCTTAAAGCTCTAAATTTCTCACGGAGTATTACAGCACGGAAGTCACTAGGAAGATTTCCTGCTTTTAAGAGCTGGAATGTGCAAGAATATTAATGCAGATGTTGTAAGCAAACATTGAAATTACTGATGAGAAGCACAGTCATTTTGTGTTGCTTGTTTGACTTCTTTTTTACCTCTATTTATGCCTATTAAATATTGACAGCTGAAAAGAAAAGAGTAAGAATTAGGATTTTACCAAAGGGCAGCATTCCACTCACCCTGAAAATAGATGTTACATGTGAATCCACATAACCAGTGAGTAATGGGGGGGAAAAGGGGCAAGGGATAAGACATCAAGGTTTTGATGAAATTGCTAAAGCAGTTCTGTTGGGCAAAAAGTTGATGAGCAAAGTCACCCTTGACTTGAAGGGTGCTTACAGAGTCTCCACACTGGAGGAAAGATGAGCCAGCCTTATTCATAGCATATTGTGACTTCCAGTGAAAGGAAAAAGAAACTATTGCATTGAATTAATAGCATTGTGTTTGGGGACAAAGGAGTGTGCCCCATGAGATGCAAAAGCATCATATCTATCATCCTGAGATTGGCCTAGGAGGAGAGAAAGTATATATGATAGACTATTATCCTAATTTCTGTCCTGAAAATCATATGGGTATGGACAGAGGAGCATCAGCTGTAACCTCAGAGCCTCAAACCTGAAGCAAAATGCTGTAGCTGGATCAGATTTTTATCTTTCTTTTTATTTTATTTTTTTTTTCTTATTATCCTTAAAAAGAAAATAGAGGAAAACAAGACAATGTATGCTCTGAGAAGTCACTAAACAATAGCAGAAGGAAGTAGGGAAATGAGTCTGGACAGCTGAGAACTGAAGAGCAGGAGCACGGTGCTTTTGTGAAATACTGTTCACAAAGAGTGGGCAGCAAAACTGGGGAGCATCAGACCCCCTGAAACACCAAAACAAGAAGGAACAGAGGGGACACGGACAGAAATGTTCACAGGTGTTTAGTTAACACTTGCAGGGCAAGATGCAATTGTAATTATTGAAGGGTTGTCTTATTTTCTCTGGTCTGTCTGGTGCAGCCCCAGGGAGTTTTCATAGAATCACAGACTAGTTTGAATGAGCCAGTGTCCCCAGTAGCAGGGACATCTTCAACTAGAGCAGGTTACTGAGAGCCCAGTCCAACTGCCTGGAATGTTTCCAGGGATGGAGCATTCTACTACCTCTCTGGGTGACCTGGGCCAGTGTTTCACCACCATCAGTGTAAAACATTTCTTCCTTCTTTATGGCTGAAATCTTCCCTCTTTTAGTTTAAGCCCATCACCCCTTGTCCTGTCACAACAGGCCTTGTTAAAAAGTCTGTCTCCATCTTTCTGATCAGCCCCTTTAACTACAGAAACACCACAAGAAAATCTCCCTGGAGCCTTCTCTTCTCCAGGCTGGGCAACCCCTACTTTCTTGGCTTGGCCTCATAGCAGAGGGCTTCCATGATGGGAACATCATGGTTGGGGCCTTCTCTGGCCCCAGTCCAGCAATTCCATGTCTCTCTTCTGCTGTGTATTCCAGAGCTGGCTGCAGCACTGCATATGGGGTCTCAACAGATCACAGCAGAGGGGCAGAATCCCCTCCCTGCCCCTGCTGCTGGGAATCAGCCCAGGGGGCTGTTGGCACTGGGCTGGTAGCGCATGGTGCCAGCTCATGTCTGGCTTTTCACCCATCAGCACCCCAAAGTCCTTCTCTGCAGGGCTGTTTTCAATCCCATGACCTCTTTTGATGTCCCCTTTTTGCTCTCTTGGTATAGCTGTGCCCATCCACAACGCAGCAATGGCCATTAAAGGAAAAGCAAGAGCTGACCCATAAGCAAGAAGCAGCGGACAACCTCCGGAATGCATTTTCTGTATCAGTAAAACCTTTCACCCCCCTGCAGTACTCTTTTCAGCCTCAGGTTTTGGGTTTGTGATTTTTTTTGTTGTTTTGGTTTTTAGCAACACAATTCTTAAACAAAGATTTCTTGGGTCAATTAGTGAAGTGCATTTGGACTTTCTTTTCCTCAGTGTGTGCTCAGCAGATGTTCACAGGAAAACAAAGTTTACCCAAATATTCTGAGGTTGGAGTTTGTATTACAGCCTCTCTCTTTTCTTTCCAAAGGGTACCATATTAACAATCCTTTTCTCGCCAGTATAAATATTTTCACTGCAATTAACTGCATAATGGTGCAACACAGATACTTGAAGAGGTTGTACTTAGCCACTCCAGCTTGAGTCATGCCTTTACGGTAGCATCCCACTAGCTGCCTTAGAAATCAACTGGATTTTTAGGGAGAAAACGTCTAAATATGGGAATAATTCCCTAACTGTTTGTTTTGAAAAGTGGCTGGCTTGCCTTCGAATAACACAGCCCTGATGACCATCTATTAGCTTGTTTTACTTCATTTCATTTTGTTTTCTGAGTCATCTTTGATTTACATTTCTATTTTTTTTTTTTCTTCAAACATTTTGGTCGCGCACAGACTCGAAGTCTCCTTCCAGGAGAAACACAGAAGAATCAAGTGCATCTCTCCTGCCTTTTAAAATTACCCTTCAGGGCAGTGCAGACAGAGTGACCCTGGCTTTTGACAAACCTTTGCTGAACAAAATGTAACAAGCCCTGTGTATTTTGAGCAGCATTTTCTATTCTGACAGAGACAGCTCAGTAGCATTTGATGTCTGCTTGCTGGTCATAGATAATGGTGCATCTTGGGACCATTGTCATCCCTGTCATAAGATGGCCTGGGGGGACGTGCAACAAAGCTACCTTTTGATTCACCGTTTTTCCTTCCTTCCCAAGACATTTGTAAGCCTGTGGTCAGCCAGGTCACTTATTTCATCTGATGTGCCTTGATAATAGCATCATGTCTAACAAAAAATTTTGACAGACCATCGATGTGTGTTTCTTTGGTGCCTACGTTGTTTTCTATGCCTCCTCAATGTCAAGCAAGCTTTGAAAGCTACTGATTATGTTTGTTTGGAGTCAATTTGACAAGATTCCTTATTCTTTGAAGCAATTAAGTTCCCGAGGATGGATCTTGGGATTTGAGCTAAGTTGGTTTTTTTTTTTAGCATTGCAGGAAGCTGCCAGAGCATATCATAAGCTTTGACTGTTATTGTTGTTGCTTGAAGGTTGTGCATTTGTTGGGTATTTAGAAATACCTGAACCCAAAATAAACTTTGCAGCTTTAGGAGGAAATAAAAAAATGGGGAAAGTCTGCAGCTTAAAGCTAAAAGTTTTTTTTTTTTGCTCATGGAGAAATTGCATTTGATGAGAAAATGTCAAGTTTGGAACGCTCAGGTCGTGAATTCTCTGCACAGTTCAAATTTTCTGAGGTTGTCCACTTGCAGAATACATTTCAGGAGCTAATCTCTTAAACCTGTGCTTGTGAAGAGATGGCAAATGAGGTATTTTGCTCAGCTGGTCACAGATAACTCACAGCCTGTCTCGCTCATTGTTCAAATTCGTGGCAGGATATTTAGCATCTTACAAATGGGAATTAGCAGTATTTCTGGTTCTGTCAGCTAGCTAAATTGTTAAAGGGGTTTACTGTAGTTCAGCAAAGCATTTCCAGACCTACACAACCATCATTTCTATTTTTCCTTTTGGCAGTCACAGATAGAAGTGTGTATTCTACCCCTGTATCAGTGGGCATGAAGCACACACGTTTTGTTGGGTGAGGGCTTCCTCTCCTTCTTTCTTTGCCACATAAAGATGAATTTATCACAGTTCATGTAACACTAGAAGAGGCAAGTGGTAATTTCCTGGTACAGGAAAAGAAAACCACACCAACCTTTCATTTCTGTTCTGTGCTACTTTTTAAGCAATTTCTGTTGCTTAAATATATTTAATTCAAATCCTTTATTTTTTTATCAGGGCAAAGTGGAGAGAGCTTCCCTTTGAAAATAAACCATTAGCAGAAATCCCACCTTTTCTTTTCAGATTTGCTGACATGTGAGGTCAGATCTCAAAGGGGCTTGTGCATGTCCACATCCCAGCTTGTGAATGGAGGTGGCCAGAAGCCTGAGGCTCTTAGACTCTAATAGAAGCCAGGCAGAGATTTTTGTCTTTATGTTGCCTTTCAAGCAGGGGAGAAGCTTCAGGA
>CM026887.1:51522209-51611170 GCA_015227895.2 Colaptes auratus
CCATCCCTGACACCATTCTAGGCCAGGTTGGATGTGGCTCTGAGCAAACTGATCACTCTGTCTGTGTGTGTGATTGATTAGATGACCTCCATGGCCTCTTCCAACCTGAACCATCTATGATTCTAGAAATAATTTTCTTTAATATACCTCCATAGGTCCCTTTCCTTCTTCCAGTCCTTTAACACCACCTTCCATTTACATGCTCCCTGTCCCTGCAGTTGAGGAACACACCTTCTGTAGGTGGGAGGATAGGGGTCTCAGCACTGGAGAGAATGGTCATGTCCCTATCTCAGAGTGTTCATATTCTCTACTTGATATAATTCACTTTTGTTTTCCATTTCCACTCCTTTTTTTTCCCCCCTTCTGACTCTTTTTTTGATGTCAGCATTCCTCTTGTCAACAACTTTCTCTGTTTATTATCTCCCCATCACCTCCAACTCCTGAGCTCCTTTGTGACCTCTCCACTTGTTTTCTTTCCTGTAGATTCTCAGTTACTTTCTGCTCGATTGCCACCACCACCACCACTGCCATGTGTGCAAAACAACGTGCTCTGGGGTCAGGCAGGACAAAACTGGCTTGTGTCATCTGAGCTTCCTTTTGCTTCGGGGTCCTTGGGAAGGAAGTGCCCAGGTAAAGCAATCCAGAGTTGTCCTGATTCAAACAGCTCCTCTGCAATTCCTGGGTTGGAATGGCAAATGTATTTTCCAACTTGTACCGCTCTTTCTAGTCCTGTGAGATGAAAAGGCAAAAAAAGGGTGGTTCTTTCTAATTTTGTTGTTATTGTTTGGTTAGTAGTTTGGGGTGTTTTTTAACAATAACTCAAAGCTAGAAAATGAAAGCGTATTTCTACACTTTTAACACAGTCTTAAGACTCAGAGCTTGCTGCTGCCTTTGAGAAGCAGAGAAACCCTGGGACATGGGTGGTGGTTCTCTCAAACTTGTTTGCACGCTTCAGTTGAACTTTATGATTCTATGATTGAACTTCAGTAATGTTTGAGTTTTCCACACAGATTTCCTAAATCACTTGTTTTAAACTTCATGCTGGTTAGAGATTGCAATTATTTCGGTTGTACTGAGATTATTCAGCTGCTAGGACCAGACTGGTTTGTGCTCTCCAGTATCCTGGTTTCTTCCCTCATAATTCTAGGATTATTCCCCGTGACATCCTGTCAAATGACTTCAGTTTGGACTCTTGTAAATGATGCCCCTTGGGTTTCTCTGAGTGTCTACAAACAGACAGGAAATGTTCAGCAGTGATTAAAGCACATCAATATACTCTGTCAAGTAGCTGCTCTATTTAAAACTACAGGTGGATAGAACTTAGAAATGGGAAACAAAAAACAACAAAGCCTGGCTAAGAAAATGGATTGTGTTGTTTATTTTTAGGCTAGACAGGAGGACTATGAACACAATACCAATGATGTTTATAAAATGCATTTATAATAATGAAGAAGAACATAAAGAACAAATAACTCCTCGTAAGGGTTGTATTTAGCCTCATAAAACTGCATTTTATTTTAATTGCCTGTATTAACCACTATATGACTACTAAAGTGTGAAAGTAAATACAAAAAGAGAAGAAAATGAAGTTTTTACTGCAGTACAGCTTTAGCTTTTGCACTTGGCTGTTGGTTTTTCCATATGTGACACATGCAGTTGTAATGGAATACTGAGTAAAGAGATTGTTATTGCCAGTTTTCCAGTAACAGGTGAAGGGTAACTCTTTCACAGCCCCAGATTTCTCCCAGTGGTGAATATCAGTCTTGAACTGTTACTTTCAGTCTTCATGTTGGTAAGTGGTGGTTTTGTAGAATAGATTTTTAATCTGCTCTTATTTAGCACTAGAAGGAATTCTTTTGCAGGTAGTGATAGGACTAGAGGGAATGGAGGAAAACTAGAAGTCAGTAGATTCAGATTGGATGTTAGGAAGAAGTTCTTCCCCATGAGGGTGGTGAGACACTGGAACAGGTTGCCCAGGGAGATGGTAGAAGCCTCATCCCTGGAGGTTTTGAAGGCCAGGCTGGATGTGGTTCTGGGCAGCCTGATCTAGTGTGAGGTGTCCCTGCCCATGGCAGGGGGGTTGGAACTGGCTGATCCTTGAGGTCCTTTCCAACCCTGACAATTCTATGATTCTAACCATAGAGAGGAACTAACTAGGAGGGAAAGTAAAAAAAAATAGGAAAAAAAAGAAAAGTCCTGGAACTGGTTGGCTTTCCCTCTAGAAATGTGCACAGTTGTCTTGTTAGGTCCAGTGCTAAAAGTCATGCTTTGCACATGCAATGTCATGCTCTGTCAGCTCATCAACAGGTGACTTGGGCACTCTGAAGAAGTCCATTAGTTCAGGATTCTTTTGTGCTGTGGTGATGATTTCTGTTTGCTTGGTTCTTTGTGGGTCAGCTGGAGCTTGAAATCTGTAGTGGTGGTGGTTGGGGGAAGGCTCGAGGAAGGTCCCCGTCAGAATTAAAGAGGCTACCTCAGTGGCCATGTCTTTTGCTCACTTGTCTCTGCTTGTAAATCCAGAGACAGCAACTTATTTTGAAAACAAACCAACCAACCAAAACAGAAGCAAAGAACAGCAAAAGCCCCACAAACCAATCAAAACAACAACACAAACACCCCCAAAACGTACAAAAACCCCCACCCCAAAACGCAAACCCCAAACTTTTCTCTGAATGGTCTGTCCAGGAATGAGATAGTCACAGCCCTGCCTCTTGTGTCATCTCTTTCTCTGGAAGTGTCACCTGGACCTGACCCTGTGCAACCTACTCTAGGTGACATTGCTTTAGCAGGGATGTTGGGCTAGATGATCCCCAGAGGTCCCTTCCAAGTCTATCATTCTGTGTTTTCCATTGCTCACATGAGTCACTTTGTGCTTTGTGTTTCTGTCTCTCTCTTTAGAGCTTTTGAATACATAAAGAAAGGGCATTGAAAAGCAGTTCAGGTTTCTGGAGCTTCAGCCCCTTACAGCTGGAGTGATGTTGGGTTAGACCTGAAGCCAGCACCATTTACAGGTTAATGGGTGTTTACTAATTGAGATCCAATCCCTCAGATTTTTCAACCACTTTTAGTGAGGTTCTTTTTAGGGGGAGAGGGGAGTGGGAGACCAAAAAGAACGTGACTGTAGCCAAGTTTTAAAACCAGAGCCAAATTGCAGAAGTCCTTAACTCAAAAGGTTGTG
This sequence comes from Colaptes auratus, assembly GCA_015227895.2. Lineage (NCBI taxonomy): Eukaryota > Metazoa > Chordata > Aves > Piciformes > Picidae > Colaptes > Colaptes auratus. The sequence goes on from CM026887.1 coordinate 51,525,388, forward strand.
ATTCAGGTGCTGGTTTATTTGAGAGGTAGTGGCTGGTGACTGGCAAGATTTAGATCTGTACTCACTCAGACTCCTAAGCTTTGGAGTCAAGGTTCAAATTTGGTCTGGTAATTTAGAACTCTCTCTATTATTTTATTTTTAATGTTAATGTTTCCACTGGTTATACATGCATAAAACTTCTCAAGGTTTTACTAAGGCCCATGCACATGCCATAAGTATCTGCTGCAGACGTTCCTTGCTGCCTGTAGACGCCAATAGCAAGCTTGCCAACCTATTACTCCAATCTAGGCTTCATGAGGACTGCTCAGATACATTTAATTAAAATGACAGACTAGAGTTCAACCCAGAAGTGTTGAGACAATTTCATTCCATAAAAGAAGAAACAAGATTAAAAATCCAGAAGGGACTCCACTCCCTTTCCCATTTCTCCAGAGTTACCATCAGCCATGAGATGACCTCTTAAGGCTGTCATATAGATGCATAAGCCAAAAAAAAAAAAATAGTGCCATGAACACCTACCCTCGAACAGAATGAATCTATCTTTCATTCAAACAAACAAAACCCCTTCTGAGCCTAATATCCTTAGTGTCATTGTTAATTATAATATGCAATCATAATAATTTTGGAGGTAGACCTGGGGTTAATTTGGCCAAACAACTGCTGGTCAGTAACAGTGGCCTATTGAAGGGTAGGAAAATGATCCCCTGTAGCTCTTACACGTATGACGGAAGTAATAGATTGTGTTCTTTTTCCCTACAGGCTGCCTGCCAAGCTATTAGTTAGGTTTGTTGGGTTTTTGGTTTTTCTTCCCTTTTCTTCCCCCTGCAACTCTGATTTATAATGAGTGGATGCTTTTACGCTATCTCTTTCCTTTTTTTTTCCTCTCTTTTTGTTTTGTTGCTTCTTTTTTTGTCTCTTTTTTTTTTTTTTTTTGTTGGGTGTTTTAATTAACAGAATCTTAGAATTGTCAGGGTTGGAAGGGACCCCATGGATCATCCAGCTCCAACACTGCCCCTGCCATGGGCAGGGACACCCCACAGCAGACCAGAGTCCCAGCCAGCCTGGCCACAAAAACCTCCAGGGATGTGACATCCACCACCCCCCTGGGCAACCTGTTCCAGTGTCTCACCGCCCTCACGGCAAAGAGCTTCCTCCTAAAATGCAATCTGAATCTACCCATTTTGGGCTTTGTTCCACTTCCTCTAGTCCTATCACTACCCAATATCCCCAGAAGTCCCTCACCAGACCCCCCAGATACTGGAAGGCCACAAAAAGGTCTCCTCAGAACCCTTTCCACCTCAGACTGAACAGCCCCAACTCCCCCAGCCTGTCTCCATAACAGGTAGATAGGAAATGGTTATGGAATAAATATATAGGTAGAGGAGCTGGGGCGGGTTGTCCTGGCGTAAAAGGCTTGCTGACACTCTGTTTGTTTATTTATTTGGGTTTTAAATCATGTTTTTAAACAACATGTGAGAGGGCTGGAGCACCTCTGCTGTGAGGATGGGCTGGAGTTGTTCAGCCTAGAGAAGAGGAGACTTCAGGGGGACCTTAGAAGTGCCTTCTAGTACCTGAAGGGATCCTACAGGAAATCTGGAGAAGGACTTTTCATGAGGGTGTGTAGTGATAGGACAGGGGGGAATGGTTTGAAGCTGATGGGGAGTAGGTTTAGACTGGATCTTGGAAATAAGTTCTTCAGTATGAGTGTGGCTACTCTCTGGAAAAGGCTGCCCAAGGAGGCTGTGGATGCCTCCTCCTTGGGATTGATCAAGGTGACGTTGGATGAGGCCTTGAGTGGCTGAGTGTAGTTAAGAGGTGTCCCTGCCCATGGTGGGGAGGCTGGAGTAGATGAGCTTTAAGGTCCCTTCCAACCTAAGCCATTCCCTAATTCTTTTCTCAGAAGAAGAATGAAGAAAGGGTACTTTGTGTCACTTTCCTTCTACCAGTGCTGACTGTGCTACTTTCCAGGAGCTTTGCATCCCCTGACAGTAGCCTGGTAAAACTGATCTTGGTGGAAGCTCAGAAACAAGAGAAGATGTGGCAAAATCTCAAATCAGCTCTGCTTTTGTGGCTGCGTGTCTATACAGCAGCTAAGGCTTGTTACAGTACCTACGTATATACTGATGTACTAACAAAACTAATGGGGATGTTGATTGGAGGGGAAAAAAAATAAAGCCATATCTTTCTCTGATTCACAGCTGCACAGAGGACGCAGTTGTGAAGGTAACATTTTCAAATAGTGACACTTTAAAATATCTTGACAGTATTTGGGGAGATGGACCTGCAGGATGCATGCTAATTAAATTAATTGCATGTCCATTGATTTGATCCCCAGAAGAAATTGTAAATGGATGTAAGTGAATCCATTAGGTTTCTTTCCACAGACAAATTAAGTGATGGCCAAAATGCCCTGGATAAAACAGCTGATTCTTCAGGTAGTGGGTAAAATTACATGTGTACAGAAAACTTTTTTTTCTTTTTCATAGAATCAACCAGGTTGGAAAAAACCTCAGAGATCATCAAGTCCAACCTATTACCTAACACCTAACACCTCCTGACAACTGAACCATGGCCCCAAGTGCCACATCCAATCCTTTTTTTGAACACCTCCAAGGAAGGGGACTCTACCACCTCCCTGGGCAGCACATTCCAATGGCCAATTGCTCTTTCTGGAAGCAACTTTCTCCTCACCTCAAGCCTAAACTTCCCCTGGCACAGCTTGAGACTCTGTCCTCTTGTTGTGGTGCTGGCTGCCTGGGAGAAAAGACCAACCCCCACCTGGCTACAACCTCCTGTCAGTTAGTTGTAGAGAGCAAGAAGGTCTCCCCTGAGCCTCCTCTTCTCCAGGCAAAATAACCCCCACTCCCTCAGCCTCTCCCCATAGGGCTTATGCTTGAGTCCTCTGTGTCTAAAGAACTCCTTGAAATCCAGTCACTGATTTTTTAACTGCAGGGAACTGATCTGTTTCAAAGTAAAAGAAGGGGGAAAAATATCTGAATGATCCTTTTTTTTTTTTTTTTTTTTTTTCTGAGCAGATGCTGTATCTGAAAGAAATCTCAGGCTAGAGCAAGGTGATAAGATGATGAATGGTGAAAAAAGGCATAGCTGGTGGTATTTAAAAGATGTGTAGATGTGGTGTTGAGGGCATACAGCTGAGCAGTGGATTTGGCAAGGCTGGGTTAATGGTTGGAGTTGATCTTAAAAGTGCCTTTAAATGATTCTAGGATTCTGTATTTCAATTAAAAAAATATTATTGCCTATATACTAGCTTTGAGGAAATATGCATGGGTATGAATGTCTGACTCTAATGAAAGCAAAGAGTTGATTCCTTCATGCAACTTATGTTCTACTAGCAAGAGCCAAGCATGTGGTACTCATCACTATGGCAGTGGCACAGAAGCAGTTTCTATTGGACTGTGGCTGGATAACAAAGCTCCAGCTGTAAGCCCTCACCTTGCTGGGCTCCCACCTGCCCACTGGTGATGCTGCCCTGGCACCACTCTGAAGAGGTGCGGTGGCTCCCACCCTCCATGTCCTGTCTGAGATTCCTACTCCATCCTCTCCTCTTCTGTGGTCCCATCAATTGAAACAAGGTCCATAAATATTTCCACCCCCCTACCCCCCCTCTTTTTGTCTTATTTCTTTACCTTTCTTTGCCCTTTTTTTCCTTCTGCTCTTAATGACCTCCTATCAGTCTGCAGGACTGTGAAGTCTATCTGAAGAAACACCACATGAAAAAAGAGCTTTATTTATTTTTCCCACCTTCTCCCTTACTGATTGGCTGGGGAGCTCAGAGACTCAAATCAAGACCTGAAGCTGTCAGCTTGCTGAAGTAGTGAGTAGCTTTTAAAATGCCTTTCCCATTCACCATTATCATTATGCTTGCACAGTACAACAGCAGCTAAGCATTGGTTTGATAGTCACAGCAATCATCTGTATTTCTCTATAGCTTCCAAAATGTTCTTCTAAAACACAACACGCTTGGCAATACATCAGGATCGAGGCAAATGTTTAATATCCGTGTTCCTAATGGTAAAACTGAGATACAGCTTGTCTTAAGTGGTTAGACCCAAGTGTGTTATGCTGTGAGAGGGCTCTGTGCTGGGTAGCAGCCCCACGGGGTCCCTGTCACACTAGAGCAGTCGAACTTTTAGCCCTGCAGACACTTCAGTTCACTTATCAATGACCTTGGCTGTGCTCTCAGCAGTTACTGTGGTGCTATGTTAAATTACACTCGAGATGAGAGGAGGTTTATACAGCTATTTGTATTCAGATATCCACTTGAATGGCAAACCTTTTGCTGACTTGCAATGGGTTTTTGGAGTGGGGAAAACTTGAGCTCTGTGCTCTTATGTATTTGTAGATATTTGGAAGTAGGAAATGAGACATATTTAGATTGCATAAAAAAAGAGCAGCACCTCTAACACGGAGCATAAACTACAGGGGCAGTGGGGGGAAAAGGTGTGCAGTATGTAGTGGATGTGGTGCATCCATCAGAACTATTATTACCTGTTCACATTCTTCTGTGCAATGTTTGTTCTTGTTGAAAGTCTGTTACTCCCCCAAACCAAACTTCCTTCTGCTCACTTCTGTACTCGTTTAACTGGAGCGATGAAGCTAGCAATGAGCTGCTGCGTGAGTGCTCTCTTGTTGTTTTTGTCCTCAAAATTTCTGTGCGGCTTCACAGAACACCAGGTTGGAAGGGACCCCATGGATCATCCTGGTCCAAAATCCCTAGGTGATAGTGAAGTTTAAATGAGGTGCCCCAGCACCCTGTCAAGCTGGGTCTTAAAACTGGCCATTGTAGGAGAATCCACCACTTCTCTTGGGAGATGATTCCAATGTCTGACTGTTCCCGCGGTGCAAAATTGCCTTCTGGATTCTAATTAGAATCTCCCCACGAGTAGCTTGTCCCCATCACCCCTTGTTTTCCCCATGTGGCTCCTTGTAAAAAGGGAGTCTCCATTCCTCCTTGTAGTTACCCTTTATGTACTGGTCCACAGCAATAAGGTCTGCCCTAAGCCTTCTCCTCTTCTTTCCTCACACGGCAGGGCTTCTAGTACTCTGAGCATTCTGGTGGCCCTTCTCTGGACACTCTCCAGCCTGTTCCCAGCTTTCTTGTACAGCTGGGAGCAAAACTCCAGGTGTGGTCTGACAAGAACAGAGTACAGTGGGATGATGACTTTTTCATCTCTGTTGGTGATGTCCTTGTTGATGCAACTCAGCATCCTGTTGGGTTTCTTTGGCACTGCAGCACACTGTTTGCTCTTGCTGAGCTGCTTATCTACCAAGACCCGCAGGCCTGTTTCCACAGGACTTCTCTCCAGCCAGGTGGATTCTGGCCTGAGCTGCATTCCTGGGTTGTGTTTTCTCAGATTTGAGACCTTACACTTGTCCTTTTTGAACTTTATAATGTTCTTGGTAGCCAACTCATTTAGCCTGTCCAGGACTTTCTGGAGGGTGGCTCTATTAGGAGAGGCTGAAAGCCCTGGGGCTGTTTAGTCTGGAGAAGAGAAGACTGAGAGGGAATTTAATAAATGCTTATAAATATCTGAGGGCTGGGGGTCAAGAGGGAGGGGAAAGGCTCTGCTCGGTTGCTCCCTGGGATAGGACAAGGAGCTACAGCACAGGAGGTTCCACCTCAACATGAGGAGGAACTTCTTCACTGTGAGGATCACAGAGCACTGGAACAGGCTCCCCAGAGAAGTTGTGGAATCTCCTTCTCTAGGGACTTTCAAGACCCATCTGGATGCTTTCCTGTGTGACCTGTGCTAGAGTGTATGGTCCTGCTCTGGCAGGAGGGTTGGTCTCGATCTTCAGAGGTCCCTTCCAACCCCTAACATCCTGTGCTCTCCCTCCTGTACTCTCCTTTTTGTACTGTTTTACCAAATCCCTTGATACCACATAAAATTAGTAGATTGTGTTAATTCAGGAAAATAATTGGTAGTTATCATTCATCTCAGAATATTTGAATTAGCAGATTTCCTTACCTGCCTTAAACTACTAAGAGTTTTCTCCTTGAAACTAGAAAAAATATGGAATGGACCTCGGGAATTCTGTCTCTATATTGCACTTTAACACTTCTTTGAGTAACAAACCAACGCTTCTACAGGAGTTTTGCTTTCAGGCCATTTACATGGCTCCTGTCTGCCATCCTCCAGTGTTCCATACGAAGTATACTGCTTCCATCTTTCCTTCTTTTTCTTCAGAGGCTGGTCCATAATGATGGCAAATCAATGATGCGAATTTAAATACATCTATTTCACATTCTCTGCAGTGAAGGCAGCATTGCCTTTGTTCTGTAAATGTGTGCAACAGTTTGCTACTTTTATGAAATATTGGAGAAATGCAAAGATGAGAATTTTAGTAGCTTGGTAAGAAAGCCAAAATCCAAACAATGCTTCAAAGACTTTTAAAATAAATCTTTATGTTGGTGTTGACAAATGTGTGGATAATTCAGCTGAAGTAGTACCATTTGAGACAGATTTTTCCATTGAGAGGCGATTTCAAAAACACATTACATTCATGTTTGGCCAAAGACATCCTCTCTGAGGCCACCTAGATGAAGAACAAGCTGAATCCACTTGGGCTAAGTTAAAGCACCAGCCTCTACCCGCAGCTGAGGGACCTCTGGGATCCCTCTGGCTTCCAAGGAAGCTTCCCACTCGGAGCCTACAGAGGATTGATGGCAGCTTAGAACTTTATATTTATTCCCTAGTACAACTCGTGCCAAATCCTTTGAAGTGGAAGAATTTCTTTACTTCTGCTTTTGAGCACTTTGCTCACCTCCATTTGGGTACCTGCTTGGCTGAGCAAGACCTTGTCTGACCAAGGCCTGGAAGTCATTAATGCTGTGAATTAATAGTCTAGGGCAAATGTTAGCCCTTTTTTTAATTATTGTTTTTTTGACATTAGGTCATTTCTCCTTCATTTTCCTTGGATCTTTTTGTGTTCTCAGCCCTTACAAATGCTGGTGAGAAAACTGAACTGAGCAGACTTGAGTTTTAACACGAAGAGGAGATTGTGCTTGGTCCAGCCTCAGTGTTTAGGTGATGTTGAATGCCCACCTAGAGCAACTACTGCCCCATGATACACCAAGTAGGGTTGTGGCTTCTACCTGTCCAGTCCCCAGCCTGCAACAAAGCAGGAGTAAGGGATTTCAGGCAATCAGAGAAATTGAAGTGGGGAACATGGCTGTGGGAAGGGAAAGGTGTGGGAATGTTAAGAAGCTTGTTAGGAATTCTAAGGATGTGGCTTCCCCATCCCTTCTTGCACCCTTTGGATAAAGGTGTCAGGTTTGCACTGAGTTTGCTCCTTATGGACCTTCACCTGCTGCAGGCACCCTGGGGAGAGGAAGTGGAGGGTGGTGAGGTTGACAGGAGGAGAGGGGCATGCGGACTTCACTCTGCATTGCTCTTGCCCCTGGGAGGAGGTGGTGCAGCACCCTTGACGCCTGGATTGATGGCTGCATGGGATGAGATGAGGACTTTGGAGATTTGGTAGGAGCAGGCAGATTTTACCAATTTCTGTTGCCAAGCTACATACCACAAATGTGTCTGCAAGCCCTGAGAAACAAATATGACTGCAGCTTTGTTTATAAGTGGCACAAAAACAACAGAGACAGACAGTCATCCAGCTTTTATAAATTATAATTTTAAACTGAAAACATAATATGAGGTCAAGACTGCTGCTCTGATTTCCAGGAATTCTTTCCTTCTTCCTTTATTTTTTTTTTTTTCATTCACTGATCTTAACTTCTTCCACCTTCATGCATTTTTTTTTCTTCCTCCCCCTTGTTCAAAAGTACAGGGCAGAAATAAATGAGGAATAAGGACTGTGAGCCTTGAAGAGTAGAAGATGATGGCTTCAAATGAGTCTAAGGGGTATTTTAGCTCTTTGAGCAACTTAGAATTGTTAGGGGTGGAAGGGACCTCAAGGATCAGCCAGTTCCAACCCCCCTGCCATGGGACACCTCACACTAGGTCAGGTTGCTCAGACCCACCTCCAGCCTGGCCTTAAAAACCACCATGGATGATGCTTCCAGTACCTGAAGGGGGCCTACAAGAAGGCTGGGAGGGACTTCTCAGGATATCAGGTAGTGATAGGACTAGGGGGAATGGAATGAAGCTGGAGGTGGGGAGATTCAGGCTGGACATGAGAAGGAAGTTCTTCACCATGAGAGTGGTGAAGCCCTGGAATGGGTTGTCCAGGGAGGTGGTTGGGGCCCCATCCCTGGAGGTGTTTAAGACCAGGCTGGATGAGGCTCTGGCCAGGCTGATCTAGTGTGGGGTGTCCCTGGCCATGGCAGGGGGGTTGGAACTAGATGATCCTTGTGGTCCCTTCCAACCCTGACTTGATACTATGATACTTCCCTGGGCAACCTCCACCAGTGTCTCACCACCCTCATGGTTAAAAGCTTCTTGATAACATCCAATCTGAATCTACCCACTTCTATTTTTGTTCCATTCTCCCCAGTCCTATCATTACCTCACACCCTAAAAAGTCCTTCCCCAGTTTCTTGTAGGCCCCCTTAAGACACTGGAAGGCCACAATTAGGTCTCCTCTTCATATTTTCCCAGCTAAAAGGTGTGTAGCCCTTTAGCCTTCTCTTGCTGTGTTTTGGGACTGGAGCCTGCGAGCAGCCACAATGGCCTTCACAGCACATGAGGGAATGGAGATCTTAAACTGAAATGTTTAAATTAAAAAATAAACCACCAACCAACCTTCACAACAATTCCACTACTGCTGTGAAATGATCCCTGAGTCAAAGGTGTAGTGCTTGCAATACTGAAATCTGTAGTAGATGGAGGAACTTTTGCCAATTAATCTCGACTGTTTATTTAAATGGAACAATATTTGCTTTTGGTGTTTAGCATGCAGAGGCCCTACTTAAATTTATTTAATTTTATTCTTCTCCCTCTTTTCTCCTCTTTCTTTCCCCTTTTCCTCTTTCTTTCCCCTTTTCTCCTTCTTTCTTCCCCTTTTCTCCTCTTTCTTCCCCCTTTTCTCCTTCTTTCTTTCCCCCTTTCTCCTCTTTCTTTCCCCTTTTCTCCTTTCTTTCCCCCTTTTCTCCTCTTTCTTTCCCCCTTTTCTCCTCTTTCTTTCCCTTTTCCTCTTCTTTCCCCCTTTTCTCCTCTTTCTTTCCCCCTTTTCTCCTCTTTCTTTCCCCCTTTTCTCCTCTTTCTTTCCCCCTTTCTCCTCTTTCTTTTCCCCTTTTCCTCCTTTTTCTTTCCCTCTTTCTCTCCCCTCTTTCTTCCCCCTTTTCTCCTCTTTCTTTCCCCCTTTTCTCCTCTTTCTTTCCCCCTTTTCTCCTCTTTTTTTCCCCCTTTTCTCCTCCTCTTTCTTTCCCCCTTTTCTCCTCTTTCTTTCCCCCTTTTCTCCTCTTTCTTTCCCCTTTTTCTCCTCTTTCTTTCCCCCCTCTCCTCTTTTTCCCCCCTCTCCTCTTTTTCCCCCCTCTCCTCTTTCTTTCCCCCTTTTCTCCTCTTTCTTTTCCCCCTTTTCTCCTCTTTCTTTCCCCCTTTTCTCCTCTTTCTTTCCCCCTTTTCTCCTCTTTCTTTCCCCCTTTTCTCCTCTTTCTTTCCCCCTTTTCTCCTCTCCTCTTTTCCCCTTTTCTTCCCCTTTTCTCCTCTTTCTTTCCCCCTTCTCTTTCTTCCTCTTCTTCTTTCTTTCCTCCCTTTTCTCCTCTTTTTTTCCTCCTTCTTTCTCCTCTTTTTCCTCTTTTTTCCTGCCTTTCTCCTCTTTCTTTCCCCCTTTTCTCCTCTTTCTTTTCCCCTTTTCTCCTCTTTCTTTCCCCCTTTTCTCCTCTTTCTTTCCCCCTTTTCTCCTCTTTTTTTTCCCCTTTTCTCTCTCTTTCTTTCCCCCTTTTTTCTCCTCTTTCTTTCCCCTTTTCTCCTCTTTCTTTCCCCCTTTTCTCCTCTTTCTTTCCCCTTTTCTCCTTCTTTCCCCTTTTCTCCTCTTTCTTTCCCCCTTTTCTCCTCTTTCTCCTTCCTTCTTTCTCCCTTTCTTTCCCCCTTTTCTCCTCTTTCTTTCCCCCTTTCTCTCCTCTTTCTTTCCCCCTTTTCTCCCCTTCTTTCTCCCTTTTCTCCTTCTTTCTTCTCCCTTTTCTCCTTCTTTCTTCTCCCTTTTCTCCTTCTTTCTTCCCCCTTTTCTCCTCTTTCTTCTCCCTTTTCTCCTCTTTCTTTCTCCCTTTTCTCCTCTTTCTTTCTCCCCTTTTCTCCTCTTTCTTTTCCCCTTTTCTCCTCTTTCTTTCCCCCTTTTCTCCTCTTCTCTTTCCCCTTTTCTCCTCTTTCTTTCCCCCTTTTCTCCTCTTTCTTTCCCCCTTTTTTCCTCTTTCTTTCCCCCTTTTCTCCTCTTTCTTTCCCCTTTTCTCCTCTTCTTTCCCCTTTCTTCTCTCCCTCTTTCTTTTCTTACTCCTCTTTTTCTCCTCTTTCTTTCCCCCTTTTCTCCTCTTCTTTCCCCCTTTTCTCCTCTTTCTTTCATTTTGTTCTTTCTTTTTTTTTTGTTTTTAAGATCTCAAGGCTTTTATTGCTGCCTAATCCCTTGAAATGTACTGTATATCACATTTATGAAATGTATTGGTAGCAGAAAGGAGCAGACGACTTTGTTTTTTAAACAAAGACCCCAGGATAAGGGGCAATGTTTTTCCCCTCACAGGTGATGGAGTACGTACAAAGAATGCAGCGGATAATGGCAGTCCTGTCCTCTGAACAGATGGTGATGGTCCTGTTGCTAGGATAAGGCCTGAAGAATTTAGTTTTTAATTCCACATTATTTGCCTCAGTGCCATGAATATCCCTAGGTTTCCTCAGGCAAAAGAAAAAAAAAATACAACAAACACACAGAAAGAGAAAGAGAAGTGACATGCGGATAGAAAAGGAGACAGAGCACGGGAAAGGACTGGAGCCAGGTCAATAGAAGCTTTTGGGAAAATGTCTGCTCAGCTGTCTGCAGTCACCTGGGTTTGAAAAGCAGGCAGGAAGGAAGATTGGTTTGGCATGAGAACGAGGCCTTTGATGCTTTAGATACCGCAGAGAAAAAACCCCGCGTTTCTGCCCATTAGAAGTCTGTTGACTTTCCTAATTAAGATAAACAGGTTTCTGAAGAAGTTAGCTCTCACAGTACTACATTTGTAAAAACAACCCTGCTTTTAAAATATATACACAGACAAGGACCTGTGCCAAGAGCCAGCGCTGGTGTGGTCTTACAAATCACTTTGCAGGAATATTTTTAAATCATTGCCTTATTTAAAAGTGAGTGGATTGCATTCCCTCCAGTCAATTAAATATCTAATTTCAACTCAAGTAGATAATAACCAAAGTATTTTTGTAGAAATGAATGAACAGTTAGAAAAAACTGTTAAACACACAGCCCTCAAGCATGAAAAATATATTCCTTTAACTGTTTTGTTCTGTTATCACTAATTTACTACTGAGATATTCTTTTGAGATACATCGTGGTGCATTTACTTAGGACAAGGAGCAATGGAGGCTGGAGCACCTCTCCTGTGAGGAGAGACTGGGGGAGTTGGGACTATTCAGTATGCAGAAGAGAAGGCTCCAAGAAGACCTAATTGTGGCTTTCCAGTATCTGAAGGGGGCTACAGGAAAGCTGGGGAGAATTTTTTTGGGGTGTCAGGCACTGATAGGACTTGGGAGGAATAGACAAAGAATAGAAATGGGTAGATTCAGATTGGCTATTAGGAAGATGTTCTTCCCCATGAGGGTGGTGAGACACTGGCACAGGTTGCCCAGGGAGGTGGTGGAAGCCTCATCCCTGGTGGTTTTTAAGACCAGGCTGGCAGTGGCTCTGAGAAACCTGATGTAGTGTGAGGTGTCCCTGGCCATCGATGTCCTTGCTGATTGTGGGGAGGTCGGACTGGATGACCTTTGGAGGTCCCTTCCATCCCAGACCATTCTATGATTCTGAGTATCTCATGTTCTGTGCCTGAAAATAAGTTGAGAAGAATATAAATGAGAATATATGGGACAGAAAACATACTGTGTGTCAAAACACACCATACACATTATATGTGTGTCTATATACAACTGCACAATTGTTGTTATCCTTTAAACAAACAACAAGTTGTTTTCATTTTATCAGCAACAAAAAGCTTGGTTAAGAGCTTCAAAACTGTCTCTGCTGGAACAGAACATTTTACAGGTTATGATGTGTTGAAAAATATTCACAAGGAATATGAAATGGATCAGAAGTTATTGATTTTTCAATTATCTGGGTACCACAGTGTCTTGCAACCTCCATTTCCAAATAGGGAAGCAAAGGCATTTTCCCATATCATTAACAAATTCTCCTTTGTCCAGTAGCCCTTAGCAGCACTCCTTCACTTTTCACCTCAGTTTCTTTGGTCTGGTGGATGATGGCTTCACAGACTTTCTTCTCCCACCATCTGCAGCATCCAACCATTTGCTTTATTCTTTTTCAGTGCCTACAGATGCTCAGTTTTCATTCTTCTGGGCAAAGTTGCTCCTCCTGCCATTCATAGATTTATTATTTCTTTTCAATTTTGTAGGTTTTTTCTTAATATTAAATGCCCATGAGGGAGATGTCCCAGATGCAGGCAACATCAAACTGTCCAGAGAACATAACTCTTTTCATTCTTGTTTAGCGCCTGTAGGTACTACCTGGCTGTCCTCAATTCTCATTCTTCTGGCGCCAAGATGCTTGTTCTGCCACATGCAGAGAATTCATAGAGTATTATTTCTTTGTCTTAACACTAGATGCCCATAAGAGAGATGTCCCAGATGCAGACAACCTCAAACTGTCTGGGGGGTGGAACACACACACGTAACACTAAAATTTAGACGTCTTAGTGGGGCTGCTGAGTATTCTTCAGTCTATTGTACAAAAGGAGGAGGTAAATTTGGTTCTCAGCCCTTCATGTGCAAATAAATAAATGATGATACCTCTGAAACTTGAGCAGAGATGAAAGAAACCATTTCCTTCAGAGAGCTAGAGAAGTGGTTTCCCATGCCGTGTGCTTTATGATACACACAGAAGCCTTTGTGGCTCATGTTGTTTATCCTTCGTATTGTAAGAAGGAGCCAGGCTCATGCCTTAAAATGAGCTAATGTGTCACTTCTGACATTTCTCTTCTTCTCTAGTTTTGTGCTCCTGCTTTTAGATATTGGCTGTTCTTTTAGGAGCCCGTTATGAAGAAAGATACATGCAGTGCTCTTCTCAGTTCCTGCTTCATAAAGTATTATGCACATTGTTGTATTTTTCAGAATGGAAGCCAAATTGGAAAAATATTTTACTTCTTAAGCTCTCCAAGATTTTTATATGAATTTCCTTAAAAATAAAATGATCTTTTTTAAATTTTTTTTTATTTCTAATCTTAGACCTTTTATTTTTTTATTTATTTATTTTCTCATGGCAGAGCAAAAAGGTGCCAGTGGCACAGCTATCTCCTGTAATGAAACACATAGATTTCTCTTCTACTTATTTTATTTCTCACATTCATCATTCATATTTAATGCCACAGGCATTGACTTCTTAATTCCCTATATTGAATTGAAGAGGCATGCACAGCATGCACTCCAGTTTAATGACTGTAATTCTTCTTCACTGGTGACACACTTTTTCACCTGAACAACTTGTCGTGCAAAACTTCCTCTCGCATCTGTGGCGCTGTCAGTAGCTGTAACAAGGTGGTGATGGCTGAAAAGCTGAGTGCCTGGAAAGTGTAAGGTGCTAACCTTAAATGCCTCTTGGAATGAGAGAATATTGGCCTAAGGGATCTGTTGATAGATAGATAGATTTATATATGTTTATTTTATTTTCTATGTAGTTTAACCTGGGTTGTTGATTTTCCTCCTGTTGGCTCTAGATCATGCTTTGTCGTTTGACTTTTCTGAGCCAAATAATAGCTCACTCTCCCATCCTGATCTACTTAGCATTAATCATTTAATAGGAGGCTTCATTTGAACTGAAGAAAAATTTCTTTGAGGGCAGTGGATCGCTGGCCCAGGCTGCCTACAGAGAGGTTGTGGAGTCATAGAATCATGGAATTGTTAGGGTTGCAAGGGACCTCAAGGATCATCCAGTTCCAACTCCCCTGCCAGGGGCAGGGACACCTCACACTACATCAGGTTGCCCAGAGCCACATCCAGCCTGGGCTTAGAAGCTCCCAAAGATGAGGTTTCCACCACCTCCCTGGGCAACCTGTGCCAGTGTCTCACCACCCTTGGGGAGAACTTCTTCCTAACATCCAATCTGAATCTACCCGTTTCTAGTTTTGTTCCATTCCTCCCAGTCCTATCACTCCCTGACACCCTAAAAAGTCCCTCCCCAGCTTTCTTGGAGCCCCCTTCAGGTATGGGAAGGCCACAGTTAGGTCTCCTATGGCCTTCTCTTCTCCAGACTGAACAACCCCAACTCCTTCAGTCTGTCTGCATAGGAGACCTGTTCCAGCCCTCTCATCATCCTCGTGGCCCTTCTCTGGATGAGCCGTCTTCTCTGGAGAGATTCTGAACTCACCTGGATGCATTCTTGTGCACCCTGATCTAGATGTAGCAGCATTAGCAGGGGGGGTTGGACTTCCAGAGATCTCTTCCAACCTCTACATTTCTGTGGCTCTGTCATTCTATGTAACCTACTGAATAGATTTCCCAATAATATTTTCTAAATTATTTCATAGACTTCAGCAGATTTAGCAGATCATGTGAGCAATAATTTGAATATCTAATGTCAGCACTTTGATCTGAGATATGATTGACTAAGCATTACCCTGAACATTGCTGTTTATTTGCAGACAACACATTGAGTGTGATGGTCAGGATTAGTTATTTGTTCAATCTTAAGACTTTTGCAATAAAATATTCTATAGAAACATAAAGCATTAAAGTAGTTATATATAAAAAAAGAAAATGAAAACAAATTAACTCTTCCTAGGTTTCATAGCACTTTAGAACATTTACCAACCCTCCTAGCCCTGAAGCATGGGTAGTCTTATTTTTTATTGATTTCCCAAATGGGTGGACTGAGACATTGAAGAGTTATGGTTTACTAACTGTGGACACTGCAATGCCATGTTGACAGGAAAATGAAAGCTGACACTGACTTCCCCCCCCCCCAACTGTTACAGAGAAACCTTCTGGAGACTTTGACGCTTTCAGGAGAGCAGAGAAACAGAGCAGAGAGAAAGATGAAGTTGCCTGGTTGTTCAGGGACGGTGCATCTGAATGAAAACAGGAGGCTGTGGGGCGTTGTTGCAATTGTACTCAACTGCAGAGTAGAGAGAGAGTGTCTTTTCATTCAGAACTTGCTCAAGGTATGTGTCCATCATGGGATGGGTGGAATGTGGATGGAGGCTGAAAAGACTTGCAGAAGAAAAAGGTTAGGGAGGAGAACAGGTCCAGTTCCATTCCCAGCTTCAGGCTAGGCCCTAGCTGGTGAAAGCTGTGAAGAATGAATCTACAACACTTTGAAGAACATTAGAATCTCTGCTGCCTCAGTGGTGTCTCTACCAGGGTCCTCTTTCTCCCTGTTACGTGCTCCTGCAAAACCATTTACTGCCTGGCAGTGACCTCTCTTTAATTGCTTCTTTGTGTCCATGACTCCAGAGCAGTAAACCCACAACCATCCTGCTGTGAGAAGGCATTTTTCATTGTCAAGCATGTAGTGAATTGTAGGTAAGCCTGCTCTAGCAGTGGGTTTGGACTAGATGATCATCAGAGGTCCCTTCCAACCCTTACTGTTCTGTAATTCTGTTTTTAAGCCCAGGCGGATGTGGCTCTGGGCAAATTGATCTAGTGGAAAGTGTCCCTGCCCCTGGTAGGAGGGTTGGAACTAGATGATCCTTGGGGTCCCTTCTAACCCTAACAGATCTGTGAGAGGTGGAGGTTACCCAGGTGCCCTCGTCAATGTAATGTCCATTATTCAGGAAGCTCCAAGAAGCGAAAGAAGTTGAGCTTGAGCGAGTGCAACAGTCATACGAAAACGAGGATTCTCCTGCTGCTGAGTGGCGATTTAACCCTGATCTTTGTAATGTCCTTGAAGTTTTCTTTTGGCACATATTCTCAAGTATTTAAAAACAAAATACCTGTAAGAAAGGTAGATGTTGCAGAGGGCTTCAAACATTTTAGCAGAGGAATGAAAACCTTTATGGCTGGGAGAGGTTTCAGAGGTAATGTAGTTGCAGGTCCTGTCCCAAGGCAGCATCAACTCTCCCCCAAATGCTTTGTGGTTGTCAAATGTTTCTTGTTCTTTTTCTTTTTTTTTCTTCTCCCCCCCCCCCCTTTTTTTTTCCTCCTTTTTTCTTTTTTTTTTCTTCTTTCTTTTCCTTTCCCCTGGGACATTTTCTTTTAATTTTATATCTTTTCAATATCCCCCCCCCACTTCTTCTCTGAAGATCTTAATCTTTAGTAGTTAGAAATGTCTCAGAAAGTGGTTATTAATAAATCATTATAGGTCTGTATCTCACTTCATATCTTTGCTGCTTTACAACTCTGTGTTTTCAACCACAGCACAAAGTCATCCTGAAAATGTAAAGAGGAATTTTGGTTTGTTTTGTTTGACAATCACCTGAATGATGAGGGCAAACCTACAATGCTTTACCTGCAATACCCTCCGTTATTCAAGCTATTCGCTTAGGTAAAAGATCTCTTAGCCAGATCTTGTTTTATCTGGCATCTGTGAAGGAGGAATAATTGTGCATGCAGGGCTTCACAAACTGCATATCTTGAAGAGAACATGGAGTCACTCCTCCAATAGGGCTTTCCTGGGAATAGGGAATAACAAGGTTGACTATAACACTCGATAACGATGGATATTTTCAGTAGCGCCAAAGGAGGGATGGGAAGTGATGAAAAAACTTATGAAAGGTAAACGGACCATAATTCATACTAAATCTCTCCCCTTGTGCAGAAGCTCTTTTTAAATTACTCAGATAAATGAGCTCATTTATGGAATATTTGTACTGCATGAACTTATATGGCACCTGTCATGTATATATATTTTTAATACTGAACTCATATAGATGGCTTGAAGTCCCCCTTGCCCTTTAGTAAATTTAAATCTCCCACAAAGCTGCTGTACAGTAGTCATAAAGAAACATTTATGGTTCAACATAATTTCCCTTCATTTCTTTTCCCCTTTCTAAAAAGAAAAAAAAAAAAAGAGGAAAAAAAAGGGAAAAAAGGCAGTTTAAGAGTAATAAAGCACTTCCTTCTGTAAATCTTTGATCTTTTTTCTTCCTAAGGGAAGATTAATTTGTAAATATGCTAATGGATTTGTATAATATGAAACCTTCATAAGAAAAACTACATTAGTTCATATGAATGAACACATCTATCTTATTCAATTTATAAACTAATGGCTGAGAGCGTCAACACTGCGCTCTGCTTGGCCTCCTGTCCAAAAGCACTGCTTGGATTTCTAAGACAGCAGAGAATTTTGCAAAAATGTGTTAAATGGGACCAGTTTTGTCTATTCTGACCTTTGGGTTTTCTCCCCTTTTCTTTTCCCTTTGGTGACAACACTGATGTTGGTTGCAGTTCCAGGCAGGTGAACACCCAGCTCTGAAGAAGTCCAATGTGATGAGAGTTACACTACATGGATGTAAGGCAACCTGCCATGTACCCTCTTAATGAATCCTCCTGGTTTCCATCGAGGTGCTGGTGGTGCCATCCCAGGCATCATTGAAGTGGACATACCCAGAAGCTGTTGGACTGAAGTCCCTGCAAAAGCTGTGCTCATCTAGGTTGCTTACTCAAGCTGGGAAGTTGACCTTAGCCAGCACCTCACAGGCACAGTGATGCTGCTCTTTTTTATTTCCTCTCCAGAAGTTGTGGAGAACTTCTGATCCCACCAGGCTCTCCCTACTTCCCCCAGCCATTATGGCTGTGGTGGGGGCAAAACTGACCTCCTTGCTCCACACCAGGAGAGGAAAGGTCTTTGTGTGGGGTGATTTGCCCCCAGTGGAGGTACAGTGAAAATAGATTCCCTTGATGCTGCTCCTCCTATTACCTATGTACAGAGTGCCCTCAGGCATCACAGAGCCTGTTTTGCTCCCCAGACCTGTATGTCACCTCCTTCCTTGTTTTTTCCTTTCTTTGATTTATTTTGGTGCTCAGCTGAGAAGCAAGGGAGGGCTGAGGTTTACTTCCAGCCTTGCCTGCTAGTGAGGTCATAGTACTTCTACCACATTTCCTCCAGAGAGGGGTGAGAATAGAGATGAAGAGGATGGGTAGAGCCCCTCCACCTTTTGCTTTCTACCAGTGCTTTAATTTTCTCCATGATCTTTCTCTTCCCATTTCCCTTTGCTTCTTTACCTTCCTGAACCAAGCAATACTAATAGAAACTTGGTGCTGTATTAAATCAAGATCTGAAAATCAAAGCCTGTGCATGGAGTCTCCTTCTCTGGAGACTTTCAAGACCCATCTGGATGCATTCATATGTGACCTGCACTAGATTCTATGGTACTGCTCTGGCAGTGGGGTTGGACTCGGAGATCTCCAGACGTCCCTGCTGACCCCTAACATCCTGTGATTCTGTGTGGATCTGGTGGGGCTGAGCTGTTCCTGGCCACACCATGGTGCTCAAGCCTGCAGGGAAATGTTCTTCTTAGCCACGGGCTCATCTCTCTGCTGCTTCCCAAGGAAGAACCCACATTTTGGTTTTATTCCTTTTAATATGTGATATATCGCTTAACAAAATTTTGGAAGGGGGATTTGAATTGATTTTGAAGCTAACCCTAATCTTGATCCAATGTATCCTACAGGAAGAAGCTTAGTGTGGGACAAGTCTAAGTGGTGACCCTGAACCCCCTAAGCTTTCTATGGGGATTTTTCATCATTGTAGGCTTGGTTTATTAAGGTAAGGATAGATATCTTCAACTTCAAGCCAGCATAGTCAATGAAGGACTCGTTTGATGTGCTCACGGTACACAGTGAGGAGGCACGTCATTAGTGGCCTTAGCAGTGGTGTTCTCCCAAGGGCTGACAGATATGTGCCTGGCTGCATTGCGTGGCTTTCATCCTGCTAGCCATAAACAAAAGGTGAGCATTTCTCCAGGCGTGGTGCTTGCCAAGAGGTCTGCCCGCCGTCGTCCTACTGCTTCCCTCGTTTGATGCTATCGTGCTCCGGATAAGAATGGAATCATAATGTGTACCTTAAGGCTGGAGAAGAAGGAGCTCAAGGAGGTGATCCACCGCTGGTTTATAATGGGGGTGGGTGGGAGGGAAGTGTCAAACACTCTTCAGAATAGATGAATATCATAAAAGGGGCCTGGAAAAATCAGAAATAAGAGAGATTTAGATTTCTTTCTAATATTTTTTTTCTTTGGCTTATTTTTCTCTGGGAGAATTTTTTCTAACTCTTTTTAATAACAGTAGGGATGGAGGCCGAGCAGAGCAAAACTGGTGGGAGAGACTTAGTGGTTGTAATGAACTGAGCTTCGGTCATGAGCCCGCAATGTCCTATAGTCTGCCCTCTTTTTAAAAGAAAAAGGAGGGGTTGGAGGGCATTTTGAGCTTTTCTCTAGCAAAGTTTTCTTCCCAACAGTCAAAAATAATAGAGAGTAGACATAGGAGAGATCTGTTAATTGATCTTGTCCATATCTTGCCCAACACAGGGTTATTCCCTGCAGCATATTTACTAGTGCTGAGTTCAGCTTTGTTTTTAAAACCTCCACAGTGACAATCTCCCGAGGGAAGTGGTGAAAGCCTGACTCTACAGCCTGCTGCCTCTCCTTGTCGATCTGCTGTGCGAAGGGAAACTCTCACAACCAGGAAATATTTTCTGACGTTCAGCCTACCTCCCCCCACATCCCCTCCTGCCTTTATTTATTTATTTTGATTCTGCCTTATTAATTCTATTTATACTCGTTTTGCATCATCCCAAATCACATCTTTTCAGAAGCACCACGAGCTGGCTTGCAACAGCAAAAGGCTGTGTTCTCAAGAAAGAAGAGCTTTGCCTGGTGGTGACACCTTTTTCTTGAAGGAAAAGCATAATTTCAGCAACCTTGGCCCATCGTAGGCCCCTATGTTGTTGGTAAATGAATAACTTGACCACAGGTAAAAGTTTTAAGTTGGTTACTTTCATTTTCCCCTGTCTTGGAAATTGAGATATTCTGCATGAAACAGATTAAAGAAAAAAAAACAACTTCAATTATCTGAATCTTAAAAAAAAAAAATGAATATTTTCTGATCTGAATATTTTTTTACTGCTTCACATTATCAAGGAGATGGCTATCTGAAAATCATGTCCTTTTCCAGTGCCTTCTTTTTACCCTCTCTCCTAATCTCAGCCCTAGATTGTGATTTGGTCAGGGTCCTATTTAAATAGGGTTTTTTTGGGGTTGCCAGCATGGTGTGCTCTGATACTCAGATCTCATAATCCAATTTTGAAATTAAAGAGCTCGGGGCAAAAAACATTCATACAACTGAAATGCATGGTTTTGAACACCGAGCCAGTGTTTGCTTAAGAAAAATATGCCCAAGCTCCTCTTTCTCTTCCCAATTAGTATAGCAAATGTCATGCACAGAATCTTTCTTTTTAGCTTGCACCCCATATGAGGACGACAGTCAGTGGGAACTGAAGGGGGGTTATGATTCTAGGCAAGGTAGCTGAATTCCAGCTGAATACAGAAAATATGCAGAATAGCAACTGATCTATAGTGCCTCATTTGCTGTCTTTACAGGATGATGTTCTCTGTATGCCCAGCAAGAAAAGCAACAGCAAAGGAGAAAAAAAAATTAAGTTCTCTTTTCAATTATTATTCCCACCCCCCACTCCCTTTTTTTTCCCCCCTCCCCTCTTCCCCAGCCATCATTTTAAGTTTCTCAGTATTAAAATCTAAAGGTTCATCAACTCACATCTTTACAGCTCTGTCTTTCTGTATACAGGACCCTGTCTGCCTGTTTCCTCTATTGCACTATTTTGTTTGTACTACTGTAATCATTTTGCTGGCCCAGATCTGTGTGGGTGTGCTGGCAGCTTTACAACAAAGTTACATGGGAACTGAGTTAAGGTTGAATATTTATTAGAAGAAGCCATCTGGCGTCAGGCTGTCTGTACAGGGGGGCTTATTTCTTTAGTAGTCTCTCCTTTTTCTTTCGAGCTCTTCCTCTCTCTCTCTCTCCGTTTCTCATTTGCGCACCACGTAGATGTGAAAAGTGGAACACACATCTTGACATATTGATTTGATTCTTGATATTTATAGCAATTAACCCTGCTGGTGTGATTAGCCTTGTCCCCTCACCCCTTACCTCTCTTCCTCCCCCCTTTCCCTCCTTTTTTTTTTCTTTTTCTTTTTTCCACGGTGCTGGGGGATGCTGAGGGTAGGTTCCCTTGGTGGCAGCCCCAGGGATGCTGGAGGGCTCCCACCACAGACCCTTCCCGCTCGTGCCGTTTCCCATGGGCTCCTGGCAGCTGTAGCTTTGCTTAAACATCCTTCTCCTGCTCCTTCCACACTCTCTCTCCTCCAGCTCGTGAGTTCCTAAGAGTGCTGCGCTCCCAAGCTCCCGACTCTCCGTATTAAACAAACTAGCCAGCAGAAGGGTGTCCGTGCTCTTTCACCATTTGTATGACACAGGCAGGCTTCAAAGTGCACCACTAAATTGCCAAAAGATGTTTACTTTACTTGCTTAAGAGCTCCTCGTAATTCAATTGTTCTCTCTCCCGCGGTAGAAACGCACATGCATCCTGAGAGCCCTGCTCTGGTGAGCTCCCACTACTTTCTGACCCACCGGCTTTCCTCTGCTGTGTTTTTCGAAGCTTGTAGTGGGTTTGGGTGGTGGGTGTTTTTTTTTTTGTCAGTGTTTTGTGGCTCAAGGTAATTTGTTTTTTTTCTGAGGCTTTCCACTGCAAGGACCGTGGAAGATACAGCTATTTGGCTGCTGCCTTCTCCCCCCCACTCCCCCCAGTAATAGACATGTAGTGGTTTTTCCAAAATACTTCCCTGCCCCCCCCCTTTCTTTTTTTTAAACATGAAGCTGGACATCCAAAATTGACAGTCACCTTGGAAAGCCCTGACCTATTTTTCCTAGCAGGCCAGGGAAGCTGATACAGCCTAGTTGGCAGCTCTTTTCCCACCATTCCTGACTTTTGTAAGTTAATATTCCGACCTCGCAGCCTTGCATAACCTCCTCCTTCATCGGTGTGGTGGTTTTGGTGGTGATGCCAGGTGGGAGAAGGGGAGCACTGGGCAACAGAGATTCTTTCCACTGACAGAAACAGTGAGTCATTACTGTCCTGTGATTATTCCCTGGCGTTTTTGCAAAAGGCTGCCTGCAGGGATGAAAGGAAAGTCCTTTCTCCATGACCTACGCTGGGGGTTAGCAGTCTTACCGAGCTCCAGCAAAGCATAACACACGTGGGCTGATTTTGAGCAGCCTAAAGCAGGGAACAAGGGCTTGTGAGCCATGGTATCTTGAAGGACACAAGCTAGGAGAGATGGTGTGTCCAAGCTTCAGCCTCCCACTGCTTTTCCAGCAACTGCTGCCCGATGATGCCGCTGGTCAGATGATTGGCAGCATGTTATCTCCTCCCCCAGGTAGTAGCATGTCTTGTCATGTCTCATTGTATGTTTAATCTGGGAAAGAAAGAAAAATAAGGATTTGCTTTAGGATGGCTGAATAGCTGTGCTGCATGTGGGAAAGGCATGGGGGTGGAGCAGGAGGGTGGTCCAGAGCAATACAAGGAGAAGGTTGCTTTGTAGGGGTAGTTGATAAAAGAAGTTGGAAAGAGCTAGCTCTTGACGTGACCTTCCTCTTTCCTAGTTTAAACGAAAGAGGTTGCTCACTTTACTTAGCCCACAATTATTCTTCCATCTGTAGCACGGAGAGGGGCAAGACTCATCATCTGGTCAACACCAACGGGCTTAGCTCCTGGCTCTCTAGCAAAATGAGAGAGGAAGAAGGTGAATCACTTAGGCTTTGTTTCACATGCCCCCCCCACAGTGAAGTGAGCCAGCCCTGGGTCTAAAGCCTACAAGACTTTGGCTGCCCATCAGGCTGGAAAAGTTGTGTTGAAGTCATTGGACAACAGATGCTGACTTTTTACCACTTGTATTCTGTTTAGCAACACACTTAAGTCACTTTGTCTCACTTGTCAAAACACAACAACAATAACCTACTCCTAAAACTATTGCAAATTGAACTACTATTGGTGGTAAAGCTCTCTGAGACACTTAGAAGGAACGTTGTGCCAAGGAGTGTAGTTCAGTGTCCCTTGTTGGACCTAGATGTTTGGCAGGAACTCTTGACACTGATCAGACTGAACTGTTAGCTACCAGTCTGAACAAAAAACATTGTAAAAGGGTTTGACTTAGGTTTTTATTTTAAATCTTGTTGCACTCATCAACTCTCCATGTTCTCTGGACAGGCGACATAAGTGTTAATCTCCAGAGCAGTATTCCAGCACCGCTTGGCCCAGGTTGGTGTTACACAGACCAGACCAGATAATACCAGAGCAAGGACAGTAATGAGGCATCAGCTTCTGAAGAGGATGGAAAAGCAGCTGTGAGAGAGGCAGAGTGCTCAGGACTGAGCAGGACATGGGAAGACATCGGTGCCATATTAAGTACATTAAGCAGTGAGTACTGCCACCAATTAAAATCACCATACAAAGCCAGGCATTCCTTGCTGAAATAACTCCTAACAGACCTTGAGTGCTGCATTACCTTTCAGCAGAGCTCTGAGGGAGCCATGGCCCCTGCAACATGTACATCTCATCTGAAAAAGGGAGAGAGAGGACCTTGTTCCCATTTCCCTTCCCAGACCATTAAGGCCACTCTTTGCAATGGCACTTCTGAGGCTCTTTCCTCTAAACCATACACAGCTCTTCAGCCATCCCTTTTCTGATGTCCCCCTCCCTCCCAGACTATAATCCTTCAGGCTGATTTGGAGGTAACTCATAAAGGTGCTGGCTGGCAGCATCACCCTCCAGCTCTCCTGTCCTACTAAAATACCAAATTTGGTCCCTTGTGCTCCAGGCATGGAAGGGAAACTCCTCTGGAGTAGAGGTAAGGGGAACTAGAAATGTAATTCAAGAAAGCAAGACCACCTGAGGTCTTCTGCTTGTCTCCTTGGAGAAGCCCCCTTAGTCCTTTGCTTTAAAAAACCCCCATTACATTCAGGAAAGCCCAGAGCAGCTAACCTGACGTGGACACAAGGTGAGGGAGTGTGTATTTTAATGTGTGCCTTCAAGCTGGCAAGTACCTTGTTCTTCAGTGCCAGAAGTGAGTAGATACATTTGTCTGCTTTCATCATTCCAGGTAGTCATTTAAAAGCTTAATTTCAGCTTTACTTTCTTTGCAGTGGTGATCAAATGTTGCTTATAGCCAGATTTATTATGATGGTTTTTTTGACTACACAAGTGTGAAAGTGCTGGTGTGTGTTTGAAAAACTCAGGTAGAATAATAACAGCACAGTAAAATACAGACTTCAAACTACGCATCCAAGCACTGTGATTTATCTTGGAAGAGGAGATGAGGATCTGAATTGTCATAGGAACACGTGGCCCCTGTGGTGGAGCAAACTCATCCGCCCAGCCCGACGGTTATTCAGAGAAAGAGCCAAGTGGCACAGTTTAAATAACAACTGTGCTGAAATACTCCTTGGTTTAGTGTTTTGCAGGATTATGAGGATGAGACAAAAAATGCCTGTGTTGGGATCTTTTATATATGGGATAGTGTAGCCAGCAGGAGCAGGGAAGTTATTCTGCCCCTGTACTCAGCACTGGTTAGGCCACATCTTGAGTATTGTGTCCAGTTCTGGGCCCCTCAGTTTAGGAAAGATGTTGACTTGTGGGAACGTGTCCAGAGAAGGGCAACAAAGCTGGGGAGGGGTTTGGAGCACAAGCCCTGTGAGGAGAGGCTGAGGGAGCTGGGGTTGCTTAGCCCGGAGAAGAGGAAGCTCAGGGGAGACCTTCTTGCTCTCTCCAACTCCCTGAAGGGAGGCTGTAGCCAGGTGGGGGTTGGTCTCTTCTCCCAGGCAACCAACACCTGTGCCAGGAGAGGTTTAGGCTGGATGTTAGGAAGAAATTCTTCCCAGCAAGAGAGATTGGCCATTGGAACGTGTTGCCCAGGGAGGTGGTGAAGTCACCATCACTGGAGATGTTTAAGAGGAGACTGGATGAGGCACTTGGTGCCATGGTTTAGTTGATGAGATGGTGTTGGGTGATAGATTGGACTCAATGATCTCGAAGGTCTTTTCCAACCTGGTTTATTCTATTCTGTTCTATTCTGTATCAATAGCAGTAGATACAGTATCCATATTCTATTCTAGTGAATTTATATATATATTTGTTAACAGCAGTGAAATATCCTTAGAACCCTAAATTGCAACATTTTAGATGCCACTGAGTGTCTTGGTATTCACTCATGTGCTGGCTTGGCTTGGACCATATAACATTTCTTTCAGGCTTTGTGGCTTTTTCTTTTTGGGGGGCAGGGGGAGAGCTTATATGTGGTTTGTGGCCTTTGTTTGTTGCTGTTGTTTTGGGTTTGTTTTTTTCATTTATTCTGGAGTTTGTTTTCTTTGGGGTTCTTTTGTGTTTTTTTGTTTATTTGACTTTTTGGTGTGTGTTTGGGGTTTTATTTGTTTTGGTTGTGTCTGTACTAGCTGCTCTAAAGTGCAAACACTATTCACAAGAGCTGCTTCTCCAACCCATGCTCCATGGCTTCAGCATTCACATGGAGGCTAAAAACCCCACTGGGCATTGCACACACAAGACTCTTTCTGCCTTCTTGTCCTCTCTGGCTATGAATAGAGGATGCTCTCTTTCAGGTGGGGGTTTATTAGATGTTTCCCAGTGTTGCCAAAACCAATGTGCTTCAGGTAAACTACCTGCAGTGAAGGGATTTATGCTGCTTCCCCAGTTACTGGGAGAAACCCAAACGCTTGAATGGAGCTGCATCAAACCCAGAGACTCTGCTTATGAAACAGCATATGGTTAAAAAAATCCAAACTCTTCTCTCTGCTGCTCATTTAGTGAAGCAAACTATTTATTTTCTTCCTTTTTTTTAATGTTGTTTCTTGACTTTTTCTTTTCAGACACAACTCCTCTAGGCTATGGTTATTTCAACAAAGGAAGGGGGTGGGGGGGATAGGCTCAGCTAGCTACTCTGTGGCTTTCTGGTGAGGAATTAAGAAATACTCTAACAGTTTAATAATGATAATCTCCAAATAGTTCATAACAGCATTAAGGGTAATTAATGACATTTGAATAGTAAGAGTACTTAATCCCTAAGGAAATGCAATATCCACAATTTTATTTACATCAGAAGTTGTTTCAAAAGTAAAAGCGGGGGGGGGGGAGGGGGAATAATCTGTTTTAAAGTGGTTTCATACTCGCAGTGCTTCAGCCTTTATCTTAATTTGTTATGAGCAAATAAAAATAACCGAGTTTTTGCTAATAATAAAGAGCTGCAGACCCAGAATCAGGTTAAAAATAAAGAGGAACTCTCCTGTGCTTCCTGTGGGATTAAGAATCTTGTGAAAATTATAAATCACCAGTGATACTGTGGGTTGCAAAGGAGGATAACTCCTCCTAAAAAGCCTCACAGATTTACATTTAAAAACTAATTTTTTTGTGTGTTCATAGCCCTTTAGAGCCATTAAAAAGGACTTTAAATAATTTTGATGATAAATGCTACGTACTGCAGCTTTTATGTTGTGGTTTTGTTTTTTTTAAGCAGCACTTTTTAGTTTTCCTTCACAGAGCTGACCCTGCTAAACCTTTGAAAAGTGCTGTTACATCCTTTTACGTTCTCACAATTCTACAATGAAGGGGAGGAGGAAAAAAATAACTCCTGTGGTAGGTTTTTTTTGTTTAGGTGTTGGTTTTTTTTGGGTGGGGAGAGTCGTGTGGTGCTTTTTGTTGTTGTTGTTTTTTCCTTTGAGATAATGCTCGAACCAGCCCCATTCAGATGTTCAGGTTTTGAAAGTCAACAGAAGGAAAAAGGGTTGAGTTGACCTTGGGTTTTGAGAATAAATAGGGTAACACCTGATACAAGACAGGAAGCTTTAGTCAGGGTAAATACACCGAGAGAACCAGAGAGCTTCAATCCAGTTTAGCATTTGAATGCAGCCTCTGCTCTTTTGGTTATGCTCCTGAGCCTGTTTCTACTTTTGGCTTTTACATTCCACAGAACTTCTGTAAAATCAGCAGGGACAGTGCTAATAAATTTATAATGTTGTTTTGTATTTCTGAACATAGTACCTCAGTAATTAAGTGAAATATTTATGATGAATATAAAACAATGCAAATTCATTTGTTTGCCTGAAAGCTAGCTTGTTATTTATTTAGATTTATCTTTGAATGATTCTTTAAATTGAATCACAGTGTGAATGAGAGGGATATTTAAAGCAGAGAAAATTTGCTATAGGTTATTGGTGCATTACACTGTAGTATCTACTGTTAAAGCTGTGCAGAGGATGATTAAAACCTCAGAAAGCAAACCAAAAAAAACCCAAACCAACAAACACCCAACTTTGACCTAAGAAACATTATTTGGCTGGTGGTTTATTTTATTGGTTTTTTCTTTTTTCTTGTAGAAATCCCACAAGCTACATCATTTCCCAAGAGCTGAAATCTTTAATAAACCTTATGCTGCTTTATACTTAGCAAGCTGTACGTATGCAAGCTGCCTCTTGAATTATAGGCCAGGTAAGAGTTGGTTCAAGATAAGGTGATCTAATTTTTGCCTCAGCTGGCTGCATTTTGTTCCTTGGGCTACTCCTTCCAGTAGTTTTTGTCACTTACTGTTTTCAATCCTCTCACCAATTCAAATCCAGTGAACGTAGTGACCTGTGAAAGGAAATGTCTCTGCAAAGTGTCCCTCTGTTGATGATTATGAACTGAATTGTTTACTTCAGTTGGACTTTTTCCCTCCTTCCCTAAGTAAAAATTATCTTCCAAAAATAACTTCTTTTACAAATGTATTACTGCTCCTCTCCTCATCTTTCTGTTTCACAGTCATTGTGTTTATGTCACGGCTAAGGCATGGTTGTTTTAATGTAAAATAAAAAACTAACCAACCAAAAACTAAACAAAAGCCCTCCAAAGCAGAAAATATGTTGGGCTTAGCTTAAAAAGGATCTTCCAAGCTAGAGGAGGGGAGATTTAGATTAGGCATCAGGAAGAAGTCCTTTCCCATTAGAGTGGTGAGACGCTGGAACAGGTTGCCCAGGGAGGTGGTGGAAGCCTTATCCCTGGAGGTTTCGAGGGCCAGGCTGGATGTGGCTCTGAGCAACTTGATCTAGTGTGAGGTGTCCCTGCCCAGGGCAAGGGGTTTGGAACTAGATGATCCTTGTGGTCCCTTCCAACCCTGACAATTCTGTGATGATATTACACTACAAATTGTTGCACTTCCACTAAGAGTTGAATGCTACATATGGTATTTAATTTTACTACTATTTAGTTATTTACTATTAACTATTTAAGTTTCTCTCAGTCTGTATGGGCTGGTAACATGCTGAGAAATTGAGACTCATAAGTGGGAAGACTACCCTAAGATTTTAGAGAATTTTATCAGTGTGTGTGGTGGTGTTCCACTACCAATTGTTGCACTTCCATGAGGTGTCCTTGCCTATGGCAGGGGGGTTGGAACTAGATGATCCTTGAGGTCCCTTCCAACCTTAACAATTCTATGCAAGGATTTACAGATTAGAAGTTCTGTTTGCTGGCTTCCTACTAGCTCTAGAAGGAGAACCTTAGTAAGGTGTTACGAGACACCAAGTCAAAGTCATGCTGTGCTGCCAGGATCAGAGCAAGGTGTTTCAAATGACTCTATTAACAACTTTAAGAAGGTTTTTGCACAATGAAGTGGCTTAGAATTAGCAGAAGGACTCCCATGTTTGCTTTGGGTTTTTTAGGGAAGCTATTTTCTTTTTGCATGTCTCATACCTCAATATTGACAATTTTGCCTATTAATATATGCATGACACGTGGTCTATCAACTACACAAAAACACAGCCATTAACTCCAAGATTTAAAAGGGGGAGGCTTCAATAAATCACCCACGTCTGCTGCTTACTTTCTGGCCTCTTAGAAAACTATTTGAAGCATGCTGTAAACATAGGGGAGAGCTCAGTAAGTTAAGTTGGCTGGAAATGTGCTACTGTGTGTTACTACAAGAATGCTGTTTGGAGTCTTTTGCTGCTGCTTGCAGCACATTTTGGAAACCAGTTTTCTTTTTGGAGGTGCAGACTGGAGTTGGATGCTTGTAGTAGGGCCATGTAGGCTAAGAGTAGGCTTCCATTGATACAGAAACATTAAGCACAGAGAAAGGGAAATGAGTGCTGTGCTATGCTATTTATTACTACAAAAAAAAACCCCAACCCTTAACTTTGGATTTTAAGGAACAATCACAGCACAAAGTGAAGCATCTGTCCCTTCTGGGGTAGATTAGAAAGAAGGGGTGTGACCAGTAGATCAAGAGAGGTTCTCCTTCCCCTCTACTCTGCACTGGTGAGGCTGCATCTGGAATATTGTGTCCAGTTCTGGGCCCCTCAGTTCAAGAAAGACAGTCAGCTGCTTGCAAGAGTCCAGCACAGAGCCACAAGGATGATCAAGGGAATGGAACATCTTCCATATGAGGAGAGACTGAGGGAGCTGAGGGCTCTTTAGCTTAGAGAAAAGGAGACTGAGAGGTGACCTCATCACTGTTTATAAATATGAAAAGTGTGAGTGCCAAGAGGCTGGAGCCAGGCTGTGGTTGGTGGCACCCAGTGACAGCACAAGGGGCAATGGGTGGAAGTTGAGGCATAGGAAGTTTCACATGAGGAAAATGTTTTTTTTTTCCCATTGAGGGTGACAGAGCCCAGGAACAGGCTGCCCAGGGAGGTTGTGGAGTCTCCCTCTCTGGAGATGCTCAGAACTTCCCTGGATGTGTTCCTGTGTAATCTGGTGTAGGTGATCCTGCTCTGGCAGGGGGTTGGACTGGATGATCTTTTGAGGTCACTTCCAGCCCCTGAAATTCTGTGATTCTGTGATTCTTCTATTGATAGGTCAAAAGGCCTTGCTGGACTTGCTTGCTCTTGAGGCATTCCCAAGAAGTTGAGGAAGTCATCAGCTTCAGTGGTAGTGGTGAAAAGGAAAGCACAGTGATGCTCCTCTTTTTGTTTTTCCCCCTTCAAACCTCAGTGGCATGAAATTTTCAGCTCTCCTCATTTTTAAAAATATAAAACTTGATTTCTCTTGGTGGATTCCCCCATGTGGAGAGATTTAAAGAAATATATGAAACCCGTTCATAATGAAGAACAAGCACACATTCCCACTCTCTCAATTACTTTTGATTAAAAACAAACAAACAAACAAAAGAGTGGTAGTATTATTTTTGAACAGATCTCATAACTTTAGGGCTGTCTCAAAGCTTCAGAGCTTTGAGCTGGCAGTGATGCAGAAGTGTCAGGGTGTGCTGGGGAAGGGCAAAGCAGCCTCAATCCAGCTTCAGAAAGGAGGCTAAAAAAGCCCTCTTTGAAGGGATATTTTGGTCCCTGATGTATTTCCTGAGATTCCCAGATTACATGTACAGTAGAGTCAAAAGGGGATTTAAAAAAATAATCTCAAAATAGAACTCAAAAATACTCAAAATAGGACTCCAGTTGTACAAATAGCTTTCCAATCAGGGTGCAGAAATAACCCATGCTCAGCTCCTCTTTGTTCCAGGGCTGTGATGGCAGCGAGGCTCAATCCCACATTGTACACTCTTAGAGCCTTTTGGGTTGGGTCGGAGTAGATGTCTTAAGTTTGGTTTTGCCTTGACTTGCTGCTGTCATTCCAGAAAACTCCTTGGAAATGGCCAACCAGAAGTTTAAAGTCCATGTATTTTAAGAGGAAAAAAAAGAATGTCAAAAATCAAGCTCTTTATGCTAATGACATGGAACATTATGAGCTCAGAGGGGCTTTCACTATTGAACCCTGCAGCATGTTGTTAGTAAGGGGGGTTACTAAATTCTCCTCCTACCTCCCCTCCCCCCCAAAAAAAACCCAACAAAACAAAACAACCCAGAAAACCCAAACAACCAAACCCACATTAATGTTGTTTGCAATATAATTCCCTCACTCCTAAGATGTGTTTCTCTGCTGTGGTTGACAGTGCTGGGGACGTAGCTGGCTAAGTGATTCTTGGCTTTTAAACCACAAAAGGATGATCACAAGTCCAATATTCACTTTTCAGACTTGGGGGGAACAGGGTTTTGACCTCAGAAAAGGCACAAAGCCTGTACTCATTAATATCCTCACATAGATCTATTTATTTATTTATTTTTCATTAAGAGAGGCTCCATCAGAATACCATGGTGTGCCTGTAGTATTGCCTCCTTTTACCTCTTTTGTTCTTGGCTTTTCAGCAGTTGGAGGTCATGGACTACAGTTGGTAACTTCCCAGGACAAGCTTTGACTCTGCCCCATAGTAAGATATAATATGTGATGGATGGTAGACCCCAAATTTTCTTCAATAAACAATAATTTTGTCTTCTTTTCTAAAAACATTAATTATTAGGAGCTTCCAGAATCTAAGGTAATTTTTGATTAGGAAAAACTAATTTGCAATGACTGGACCATTGGTGGTGAGACATTGGAACAGGCTGCCCAGGGAGGTGGTGGCAGCCTCCTGCCTGGAGGTGTTTGCAGCCAGGCTGGATGTGGCTGTGAGCAACCTGCTGTAGTGTGAGGTGTCCCTGCCCATGACAGGGGGGTTGGAACTGGCTGATCCTTGAGGTCCCTTCCAACCCTAACAATTCCATGATTCTATGATTCTATTCCATTTTTCTTGGTGGTTGGTAAGCTTTAGTATACACATGTCTTTACAGAATGCTGTAAAGCTGACTGTAAGCCCACCTGGCTGTGGGGGTCATTGGATCAAGTGGGATGTCTGAAGCACCTGACCACCAGGATTTAGAAGGGAGTGGGGGGGGGATCTCATTTTAGGCAGGATCTTGGGGGAACAAACTAGAACTGGGAAAACATGCAGTATACTAAAAAACCCAACACACTATGTAAGCAAGCAGGGCCAAGTGATGCCTCAGTAGCACAGAAATTAATATTAACATTATAATTTTGGAAAGGTTTCCAGCAGACCATGAGACAGCAAAGTGAACAAGTCTTATGTGGAGTGGCTGAGGCACCTGGAGTTGTTTCTGCTGGGGAAGAGGAGGCTGAGGGGAGACTTCATTGCTCACTATGAGTCCCTGAAACGAGGTTGCAATGAGGTTGCAGTCAGTCTCTTCTCTCTAGTATCAGGTGATAGAGTGAGAGGAAATGGCCTGAAATTGTGCCAGGAGAAGTTCAGGCTGGAGATTAGGGAAAAAAATTCTTTACAGAGAGAATGGTTGGAAAAGGCTGTCCAGTGAGGTGGTGGAGTCACTGTCCCTGGAGGTGTTCAAGAACTGTGTGAACATGGCAGTCTGGGACATGGTTCAGTGGCTACGGTGGTCTTAGGTGGACAGTTGGTCTCAATCTTCGAGATCTTTTCCAACAGAAACAATTCTGTGATTCAATGAAAGCAAATACAAATCACAGTCAGACCCTGTAGTACTAGTAGTAGAGTTGTGGTAACAACAAATAATGGGGAAAGCAGTAGGAATGAGAACCAACTCAGAAACCAAAGGTTACCTGGTAATTCAAGTGCAGGTATCACTGCTCTTGCTGGCTTCCTGAAAGCCTCTTGTACTGGGAGTTTTCTTCCCATACATTTAGGTGAAGTACAGATACCATGGCAGCAGCAAAAATGTACTTTAATTATGAAATGAAAATAATTTTTAGTGGGAAATTGAAGTCGTTTAGGTCTCAGTCCTGCAAAGAGTTTTATGCTTGTGTTTAATTAGTGTTAATGTCTCTAAGTGGTCCCATGGTGAATCCTATTGATGCAAATGGTCCTGCTCAGCTAGATTACAGCTAAGCATGTGAATATGTCTTTGCAGGATTAAGGTTTACAACTGTACAGATTTGTTTTCACTAGAGATCTCAGGAAGAGAAGCTTGACTTCAGAGTTGAAAACACTTCTTGCTTTCACTGCTTCATTGCCCTAGTTGCTAACAAAAAAATGCTAGCTGTATTAACCTGTTGCTCCACATACTAAGTGCTTGCTTCTCCATGTAAGAAAAGGTTTAAATTCCTTATCCTGCTGGTCCAATTTCCACCCTCTCATAGCTTGTCCTTCATGCCAACTAAAGTATCTCCACTATCCTTCAGAGGAAAGCAAAGCCAAAGCAAATTTATCAGAGTAGCCACCTGCTTACATAGCTTAGATCACCTCATCAAAGAACAAGAGCCCTACAGTGATGGAGCACTCAGTTCAAACAGCAAATAACACATATCAATATTGAGAGGACCAGAGTCTTGGTGTTTTGAGACAGAATAATCCCTGCTTATCAGTTAGCTATCGTGAAATACTCCAATATTCTGAATTTTAGATCGTGCACTGCATTTGTTGTAACTTAATACTTTTCCCCAAATAAAACCAAATGAGGCAAGAAGCTGTTTGTCCCATTAGCAATGTGTAAGTCTGCAAATAATTAGATATCTAGGATACATTAAACTGATAAACATTTTAAATTATTAAAAATATTAATAAGGAGCACTAAAGAGGTCTTTTTGGTTTTTTTCCCCCCTCTTTTTCTCTAACTAAGAAATTATTATCATAGAATTATGAGAACAATTTCTTAGTTGGAGGAAAAATTATCTGAAGAAGGTGAGAAGAACTGTGTACCAGGGAAAGGTTTGCATGTGCTCATCACAGAATCACCAAGGTTGGAAGAGACCTCAAAGGTCATCAAGTCCATCCTGTCTCCACAGACCCCATGACTAAACCGTGGCACCAAGTGCCACGTCCAATCCCCTCTTGAACACCTCCAGGGATGGTGACTCCACCACCTCCCTGGGCACCTCCCTGATGCTGAGAAGTCCTTCAAGTTAAGTGAATAGAACAAGTGAATAAGTTTATAGAATAAAATTTCTTTTTCTGGCAGAAATGCAGGCTTCATAGAGACATGCACACTCCTGTTCTTAAAATGACTATAGAAATTTGAACCTGTGTTGCAATTTCTTTTAAAATTTGGGCTATTTCCTCCCATCTCTGGTGTGGATCCCAGATCTGGATTGATCAGGAGACTTCTTATGCAGGTTGAGGCTCCTTCCCTGGAGATTTTCAAGGTGAGGCTTGGTGAGGCCCTGGGCAACCTGATCTAGTTGAGGATGTCCCTGCTGACTGTGGGGAGGTCAGACTGGATGAGCTTTGGAGGTGCCATCTGGCCAGACCATACTGTGATCTGGAGGGTGACTTCATCAGCTATACTTTGATTTCCTTTCCAGTTGTTACAATGAGAACAATGCAATTGGCCACAACAACCCCATGCAGTGCTACAGGCTGGGGACAGAGTGGCAGAAAGGGACCTGGGGGTACTGGTTGGTAGTAGGCTGAACATGAGCCAGCAGTGTGCCCAGGCAGCCAAGAGGGCCAATGGCATCCTGGCTTGCATCAGAAATAATGTGGCCAGCAGGAGCAGGGAAGTCACTGTGCCCTGTACTCAGCACTGGTTAGGATACACCTTGAGTCCTGTGTCCAGTTCTGGGCCCCTCAGTTTAGGAAAGATGTTGAGTTGCTGGAATGTGTCCAGAGAAGGGCAACAAAGCTGGGGAGGGGTCTGGAGCACAGCCCTGTGAGGAGAGGCTGACGGAGCTGGAGTTGCTTACCCTGGGGAAGAGGAGGCTCAGGGGAGACCACTTTGCTGTCTCCAACTCCCTGAAGGGAGGTTGTAGCCAGGAGGGGATTGATCTCTTCTCCCAGGCAACCTGTGACAAAACAAGAGGACACAGTCTCAAGCTGTACCAGGGGAGGTTTAGGCTGGATGTGAGGAAGAAATTCTTCCCAGAAAGAGTGATGTGCTAATGTCACCATCACTGGAGGTGTTTAAGAAGAGAATGGATGAGGCACTTGGTGCCATGGTTTGCTGATTAGATGGTGTTGGGTGATAGGTTGGACTCAATGATCTCGAAGGTCTTTTCCAGCCTGGTTAATTCTGTACTCCGCAATGTGTTGTAAGCGTTGTGACACTTCCAGGGATGGGGTATCCACAGCTCCTCTGAGCACCCTCTGCCAGTGCCTCACCACCCTCACACTGAAGAACTTCTTCCTTACATCTAATCTAAATCTACCATCTTACCTTTGTTGGCCACAAGATAATTGTAGTGAGTTGGTTTTTTTTGAAGTCTTGTTTCCTTGTCCAGTGTCATTTAATGCTCCTGTTGTGCTGGCAGCTTCCATCAAGGGCTGAAATTGGTGCGTGGCACGGGGAGGTAGAGGATTTGAAGAGCAGTCCTCTGGTGAAATGACATTCTTGTGAACCAAGTGAAAATTAGGGATACATTCCACAGGAAAGTTGGGCTGACTTAGAAGGAAAATGTTGGGAGATTAGCTGTGATCTGGGCTATGAAAATAGGAATGGCAGGGGAATGAGGTGGCTTGAGCTGGAGGGGAATAAAATGCAAAATAAGAGATTGAGTGCCATTAAATCTCACAAAAATGTGTGTTCAACTAGGCATGTCAAAGACTGTCTTCTCCAACATGATGTGTGCCCCTTTCTTCCTTCACTTGACACTTGGCCTTTACTTGTGATGGTGAATCAGACAGGTCACCCCAGTGCATTTCTTCAGCCTATCTTGCACAAAGCATGGCACCAAATTGATGGCTGCTCCTCACTCTGTGACTCCCAGCTCCTCTTGGCTTTAGCACAGCAAATTCCTTCTGATCTGAAAGTCTTCAGCTGTTGTCCTTCACGTAGGGAGTCCTTGTGTTTGGCAGCAGCTGCTGGATCAGGCCCACGCAACTGCTGCTACCACAGCTTAACCTCTCCAGCTCAGCTCCAGTTATAGGAGTCTGAGGATGAAGTCAAAGATCTTGGTGAAGCTGTGGTGCAGTGCAGGTAACTAATGCATTGACTGCTGGAAGATGGAGAGACCAGGACAGGTTTCATTGGGGAAAGGATTGAGCAATGGAGAAGGAAATTGTTGTGCTGCTGGTGCTGAGAAGAAAAACACTCAGAAATAAGAGAAGAAAGAAAGAAAAAG
Organism: Colaptes auratus; assembly: GCA_015227895.2. NCBI lineage: Eukaryota > Metazoa > Chordata > Aves > Piciformes > Picidae > Colaptes > Colaptes auratus. The sequence continues at coordinate 51,561,421 of CM026887.1, forward strand.
AATAATTTTGTGGTTGATTTATATTTCTATTATAGGCTTATCCTGTTAGCTTGTACTTTGAGAAGAACTGCTCCCTGAGGTACGATTTATCCTTTTTAGAAACTCTCCTCCCTCAAGAAACTTCCAGCAGTGGAAAGAGCAAAAGTTGGGGCTCTTTGAAGGAGAAATCCAGCAAAAGCAACTGAGCAGCTGTATTCAAGGCTGCAAGCAGTAGCTAAACCTTCTGGGGTGCAACCACGTAGTGTAAATAGTTGAGAAACAAGTGCTATGGTCATTTTTAAGGCTTCCCCAGCAGCAACATTTCTCCCACGTTCTGTTAAGGTGATGTTTTGAGAGCTGCAAAGAAAACACTGGTTGCCCGGGGAGGTGGCTGCTGCCCAGTCCCTGGAGAAATTCGAAGTGAGGCTCGATAGGGCTCTGGGCAGCCTGATCTAGTTGAGGATGTCCCTGCTGACTGCAGAGGGGCTTGGATTGGATAAGCTTTGGAGGTCCCTTCCAACCCAGACCATTCTATGATTCCCTAACAATCATCTCTTTTATGTTAGTTTTTTCTTTTTTTCTTTATTTTTTTTCTTTTTTTCTGCATGGGAAAAATAGGGGATGGTGAATGCAGTGGGGAACTGGATGGATAAATGAGAGATGAAAGACAAAATCGAGCCTAGACAGAATGCAGAATTAACCAGGTTGGAAAAGACGTTCGAGATCATCGAGCCAAACCTATCACCCAACATTAATACAATACAATACAATACAATACAACAGGTTGGAAGAGACCTTCAAGATCATCACGCCCAAGCCATCAACCAATCCAACCCACCCAAAACACAACACAGTACCATACAGTACAATACAGTACAAAAGAGTACAATACAGTACAATCCAACCCACCTAAACAACCAAAAAACTAAACCCTGGCACCAAGCACCCCATCAAGCCTCTTCTTGAACACCTCCAATGAAGGTGACTCCACCACTTCCACAGGCAGCTGATTCCAGTGGGCAATCACTCTCTCAGTATAGAACTTCTTCCTAACTTCCAGACTAAACCTGCCCTGGCGCAGCCTGAGACTGTGTCCTCTTGTTCTGGTACTGGCTGCCTGGGAGAAGAGACCAACCTCCGCCTGGCTACAACCTCCCTTCAGGGAGTTGGAGAGAGCAATAAGGTCACCCCTCAGTCTCCTCTTCTCCAGGCTAAGCAACCCCAGCTCCCTCAGCCTCTCCTCATAGGGCTTGTCTTCCAAACCCCTCACCAACTTTGTTACCCTTCTCTGGACACGCTCCAGTAAGACAACATCTTTCTTAAACTGAGGGGCCCAGAACTGGACACAGTACTCAAGGTGCGGCCTAACCAGTGCAGTGTACAGGGGCAGAATGACCTCCCTGCTCCTGCTGGCCACACTGTTTCTGATGCAGGCCAGGATGCCATTGGCCTTCTTGGCTGCCTGGGCACACTGCAGGCTCATGTTCAACCTACAATCAACCAGCACCCCCAGGTCCCTCTCTGCCTGGCCGCTCTCCAACCACTCTGACCCCAGCCTGTAGCACTGCATGGGGTTGTTGTGGCCAATGTGCAGAACCCGGCACTTGGATGTGTTAAATCTCATGCCGTTGGATTCTGCCCATCTGTCCAGCCTGTCGAGGTCCCTCTGCAAAGCCTCTCTGCCCTCCAGCAGATCAACTACTGCCTCCAGCTTGGTGTCGTCCGCAAATTTACTGATGATGGACTCGATGCCCTCATCCAGATCATCAATAAAGATGTTGAAGAGCATGGGGCCCAGCACCGATCCCTGGGGCACACCACTAGTGCCTGGCCGCCAGCCGGATGTGGCACCATTCACCACCACTCTCTGGGCTCGGCCCTCCAGCCAGTTCCTAACCCAACGCAGTGTGCTCCCATCCAAGCCATGGGCTGCCAGCTTGGCCAGGAGTTTGCTGTGGGGGACGGTGTCAAAGGCCTTGCTGAGGTCCAGGTAGACCACATCCACAGGCCTCCCCACATCAACCAGGCGGGTCACCTGATCATAGAAGGAGATCAGGTTGGTCAAGCAGGACCTGCCCTTCCTAAAGCCATGCTGGCTAGGCCTGATCCCTTGGCCATCCTGTAAGTGCTGCATGATCGCACTCAAGATGACCTGTTCCATAATCTTGCCTGGCACTGAGGTCAGGCTGACAGGCCTATAATTCCCTGGCTCATCCAACCGGCCCTTCTTGTGGATGGGCACCACGTTGGCCAGCTTCCAGTCTTCTGGGACCTCTCCAGTGAGCCAGGACTGCTGAAAAATGATGGAGAGCGGCTTGGCCAGCTCATCTGCCAGCTCTCTCAGCACCCTAGGATGGATCCCATCTGGTCCCATGGCCTTGTGGGGGTCCAAGAGGCTCAGAAGATCTCTAACTACCTCCTGGAGCAGCGGGAAACCATGCAGCTCCCTGGCTCCTTCTGCCAGCTCTGCAGGCCAGCTGTCTGGAAGATGTTCTGCCATGCTAGGATAGATTGAAGCAAAGAAGGTGTTAAGTAACTCTGCCTTTTCCTCATCCTTTGTTACAACCTTCCCCTCCGTGTCAACCAAGGAGTGGAGGTTGTCCTTGCCCTTCCTCTTGCTATTGATGTATTTATAGAAGGACTTTTTGTTGTCCTTCACACCTAATCAACTAAACCATGGCACCAAGTGCCTCATCCAGGCTCTTTTTAAACCTCTCCAGTGATTGTGACTCCACCACCTCCCTGGGCAGCACATCCCAATGGCCGCTTTCTGGAAGAAATTCTTTGTAACATCCAGCCTAAATCTCCCCTGGCACAGCTTGCAGAACGCAGGAGACCTTTGCATATATGATTGACTCCCAAACTCTGTTAAGGTGAGATGTGTTGAGAGTTACAAATCAAAATTAGGAATGAGTCTTTAACAAGCAGGTCCTCCTTGATTTTGCATTTCTTTGTTCAGAATAGAATAGAATAAACCAGGTTGAAAGAGACCCTCAAGCTCATCGTGTCCAACCTATCATCCAGCACCAGAACAAGAGGACGCAGTCTCAAGCTGCATCAGGGAGTTTGGGCTTGAGGTGAGGAGAAAGTCCTTCACGGAGAGAGTTGTTAGCCATTGGAATGGGCTGACAAGAGAGGTGGTGGAGTCACCATCCCTGGAGGTGTTCAAGAGGACACTAGATGTGGCACTTGGTGCCATGGTTTAGTAGTCATGAGGTCTGTGGTGACAGGTTGGACTTGATGATCTTTAAGGTCTCTTCCAACCTTATTGATTCTATGATTCTATGACTCTATGATCTTATGCCAGTTGACGTTCTATGATTCTATGACCACCTAATCAACTAAACCATGGCACCAAGCACCCCATCAAGTCTCCTCCTGAACACCTCCAGTGATGGTGACTCCACCATCTCCCCGAGCAGCTCATTCCAATGGCCAATCACTCTCTCTGTGTAAAACTTCCTCCTAACCTCCAGCCTAAACCTCCCCTGGTGCAGCCTGAGACTGTGTCCTCTTGTTCTGGTGCTGGTTGGTTGTTTGGTTTGTTTGTTTTTTTCTGTGTAGGGAAAATAGAGGATGGCAAGCACGGTGGGGAACTGGATGGGTGCAAGAGGCATGAATGATAAAGCCAAGCCAAGAGATTCCAGAAAGCAGGAGACCTTCACATCCCTGAAGGCCTGGCTGCTGTATCCAGCCTGTGGCTACATGCACACCCAAGAAACACACACGTGCTGATAGAAAGCAGATTTAAAAGGTAAGAGTGAAATTGCTTTAGAGGTCTGGATGTGTTTGGAAGTTTGTGACTGGTTGTCAGTGATGTCATAACCATATTTATTATAGCTCATAAATGGATGGGTCTGACTGTTTTCCTTATTTTAATGTATAAATTGCAGTTTATAATGGCAATAAAACACCCCAGGCGGTGCATTTCAGGGTGATTATTGCATTTCTCAGGTGGTTAAAGTTACTCTAACTGCTTTTCAGCTCAGATTTCAATAGTATTTGCCCAGGGTTCGGGCCATTTTTACTTGTATTTTTATGTACAAACCTCAAATTAAAGTGTTTTATTGCTTTTTAATTAAAATGTTGAAGTGTAAAGAAGGAATGGTCACAGGCAGATAGAAAGTCACAGTAGTAGGTGTTGTGATGTATGAGAAGGTAGGTGGGGAGAGGAGAAGCTGCAGAGCCTGTCACTTTGCTTGGGTATTTCCCAGGTACCCACTACTGGTTCCAGTAAACACATGCATTTGTGAGCCAAAGGCACTGGTGTCTCCCTCATAAAGCCTAGAGCTGAGAAATTACAGACTAAAAATGGCTGTGAAGCCTTAATCAAGTGCTCAGCACCAAACTGGCCCTATTGGTTGAGTCTGAGACTTCTTGATGGTCCCCATGTGGCAGCTTGTGACACCTCAGCTCATGGTGTTCCTGATTTTTAAGAGGGGGGAAAAAATGGGCTCTGGTCTCATGAGCTCTGATTCTGAGATGGTGACCACCTCACACATGGCTGGTGGTACAGGGCAGACTCCAAATCCAGTGGCAGTGGTGGGCTCTTAATGGAACATAGTTGTTCTGGAAGAAGTAATTTCCTGGGTACATGAATGAATGAATTCACCAGTTTGGCCCACGTGCAGGGTGAAATGTTTGCTCACTGAAATCCTGTTGGATGATGTCATGTCTAAGTATCTGCTTGCTAAAGCAAAGCACCAATGTTCTGGTGTTGTATGCACTCATTGAGTGGTGGCCAGTGTCTCTGCCAAGGGAAAGAAGGTCCCATAGAGAGGCAGGGCTGCTCCCTGTTAATTTGGGGGCTGGTGGATTGCATCCCAGGCTGCATCAAAAGAAGTGTGGCCAGCAGATGGAGAGAGCTGAATCTGCCACTTTGCTCTGGTGGGACCTCACCTGGAGTACTCAGTCCAACTCTGGAACACTGAAACAGGCTGTCCAGGAAGGTCGTTGAAGCCCTATCCCTGGAGATATTCAAGGTGATGCTTGACAAAGCTCTGAGCAACCTGATGTAGTAGAGAATGTCCCTGCTGGCTGCAGGGGGGTTGGACTATATGACCTTTGGTGGTCCCTTTCAACCCAAAACATTCTGTGATTCCTACATGCCCCTTTGTAATTAATCCTATGAGCTCAGACCTGGCTTTGAAGATGAGTGGCAGCAAATGATAGAGCATCCACAAGATTCCTGTTCTTTCCTAAGGCCCTGACACACAAGTTATGGCTGCATCTCATCTTTGTGGTCATATCTCAGTGCATCACAATCATTTCAGAATCAATTCACTTGGAAAAGCCCTTCAAGATCATCAGATGCACCTGTTGGCCATGGACACCAAACCATATCCCAGAGTGCCATAACTTCATGTTCCTTGAACGCCTCCAGGGACAGTGACTCCACCACCTGTCTGGGCAAATTATTCCAATGCCTGACCACAATCTCAGTACAGAAATTTTCCTTAACATCCAACCTAAACCTGTCCTGGTACAACTTGAGACCATTTCCTCTTGTCCTATTGCTAGTTACTTGAGAGAAGACACACACACCTACCTCATTGCAACCACCTTTCAGGTAGTTGTAGACAATGAGAAGGACTCCCCTGAGCCTACTTTCCTCCACACTCAGCAATCCCAGTTCCTCCAGCTGTTTGTCATAAGCCTTGTTCTCCAGCCCCTTCACCAGCTTGGTTTCTCTTCTCTCTAGAATCCTCTAGGTCATAGCTCATGGGTACCATTTTAAATAAACTACAAAAGGAAATCATGCCCCTAGCAGTTAAGGGCAGGAGTATTATAAGCTTCACAGAATCAACCAGGTTGGAAGAGACCTCCAAGATCACCAAGTCCAACTGATCACCCAACCCTAACTAATCAACTCGACCATGGCACGAAGTGCCTCATCCAACCTCTTCTTAAACACTCCTAGGGATATTGTATTCTATTCTATTGACCCCATCACCTCCCTGGGCAGCCCATTCCAGTGGGCAATCTCTCCTTCTGTAAGGAACTTCTTTCTAAGATCAAGCCTAAGCTTCCCCTCTGTGCAGCTTGGGACTGTGTCCTCTTGTTCTGTTGCTGCTTGCCTGGGAGAAGAGAGCAACCCCCACCTGGCTACAACCTCTTTTCAGGTATTTGTAGGCAGCAATAAGGTTTCCCCTGAGCCTCCTCTTCTGTTCACAAAGGAAAGTTATATTTTGGGATTGAGCCACTAACTTAAGGCAAAATAAAGCCCAAACTAACAAAAAAATAAATGTTTGAGGTGCTTAATTTTACACAAAACCCATACATAAAATACATTTCTTTTTAACACAGCTTTTCCTCCCACCTTTAGTTCTGCTTCTCCTGTGCAAAATATCCCTCTCACATACCCCTCCTTCCCTCCCATACAAGAGTGGAAGAAATGCTTAATGGGAAGGCAAGAAAAGCACATTAGGAATATTAAGGAAAAATTACAGTCTATACACAATGAAATGAAATGCATCTTATGTGAATAAATCCCCCCAGAAAGCTTACATTTGCAGGCATCCCCTCGCATACCTTCATGGAACAACTTCTACGTTCGTAAAACATTCATTGAAAGCAGCTCTGCAGTTTTATAGAAAACAACATGCCAGGGATGCAAGAATCTTGCCAGTTCTGTGAAAAATGACACCAATTAAAGCTTAAATTGCTTGTTTTCTCATAAGGTACATATTTTCATAACTTTGAAATCAAATAATTGCTGCTTTTATATTAAATACAATAAAACAAAAAAGGATGCTAGTTTAGAGGAACTGCTACAAGCGTTTTAATATCATTTTCCCACCATTTAAAGTCACAAAATATGGAAAACAAGTCAAGTATGCAAAGTTCCAAGGAGATAGAGAAACTCCTTCAGATTATTACATCATTTGTCTTTTGTGTCAGGAAATGTGTGTGTGTGTGTGTGAGATTTCATTGTTTGATTAAATGCCAAAAAAAAAAGGCGGCATATTGCTCTTATCTAAGCCACAGCCAATTTTATTCGTCTGAAAAAGGATTGGTTCCTCCTGCGACATATTAGGAGGCAGTATTTTATTTTTCCTTTTTTTTTTTTAAATGGTCCAAACAAGCATTGGAAAAAAAAATAATAAAATAAAAAATAAACAACAGCAACAACAGCAAAATCTCCTAACTTCCCAGGCTTGCTTTTTATTTTGCATTAACAATGCGCTGTACTGAAATTTCCCATACTGGAACACAGTCCCCAGTGGTTTTCAAGCTATAAACTGAGTAAACAGTCCCTTTTCTTATTGAGTGTCTGTGTGAATGCATGTTGTTTCTGGAATACATCATATTCATTTGCAGAAACCTCCTGTATGGATCTTTAACACTTCCCCCCTCCTCCCCCTTCTCATTTTATTTATTGTTGTTTTTTTTTTCAAGGTACCTAAAATATTACCTTGTAGAGGCAGTATTGTATTCATATAGCCTGTTGGGGAAAAGCACACTTATGGCTCACAGTCTGAATTAAGCATTTGTCATTGTGGGTAAGTGTCATTTAAAATACCTCTGTCTGCTAATTATTTAATATGCTAATGCTCTGCTGCTGTACTATCTCTGGGTTATGTTAGCATGGTTTTGGCAGTGCTGCACTAAGCAGAATGGAAGAAAATCAAGTAAAACTACTTCCATATCAGAAAATCAAGCAAAACTACTTCCATATCAGAAAATCAAGCAAAACTATTTCTATATCAGAAAATCAAGCAAAACTACTTCCATATCAGAAAATCAAGCAAAACTACTTCCATATCAGAAAATCAAGCAAAACTATTTCCATATCAGAAAATCAAGTAAAACTATTTCCATATTGAGTTCCCTAATATCCTCTCTTTTTTTAATTGCAAGAGCTTACAAAGGTGGCACTTATCAGTGACATTATTTGGACTCTCACCATATCAGGCTTGACAAACTTAGCTTTGCATAATGAATGATCCCTTAAAAAAAAAAGAATAATCTGAGGACAAACTCAGAGCTTCATCTGGGGACCTCAGGGTCAGTTACCATTGGCCCAGCCTCCATTAACCCCCACAGGAAATCTTCCAGGATCCTTATTTTGTCTTGAGTGGGTGTTCCTAAACGATCAGTCTCTTTATTTTATCTTATTTATATATATAAAAAATATATTACTCTCTCTATATATTGCTTTATATTATATCACACTCTATATATTGGCTTATTATATATATGTATACACATGTATATTTGCCACTAATATTGAGATGCAGTTTATATACATATATAAAATAATATAGATGTAGTGTATCTTATTATATATATTTGCCACTGAAATAGAGATGCAATTTATATCTATAAAATCATATAGATATATTTTATCTTATTAGATATATTACCTACTAAAATAGAGATGCAGTTTATTATGTATTTATATACATGAAATACAGATATATTTTATCTTTTATGTATATATATTTACCACTAAAATAGAGATGCAGCTTCCCTTAAAAGACAAGAGATTTAATTTGGTAGAACATTTGAAAAATGCTGAGGAATCAGGGAGAAATTTGCAGAGAGGATGTTGATCCCTGAAATTGCTCTGTTAACAAACTTCTACCCTGCCTAAATTTGGAAGAAGGGGGGAGGGAAGAAAAAAAAAAAGGCAAGAAGGAAAAGAAAAAAACAGAAAGAAACCCCAAACAAACAGAAAAAAAAGGGAAAAAAAAAGAAAAAGAAAGAAAAAAGAAAATGAAAGAAAAAAGAAAATTAAAAAAGAGGGGAAAAGAAAAGGAAAAACAGCAAAAAGATTATTTGAAAACTTAGTAAGCAATTAATAGTGAGATATTAAAAGACAGCTAAGTGTTCCTGGTCACAGGGGGAAATAAACTGGGATAATGAGATCCCCACAGCCTTGTGATCAATCCAAAGCAATAGGGATGTAATACCAATGGGTTAACTAATGATATGTATATGTTTTAAAAAGTCTCTCAGTAGTCTGAATCATGTCCAATCTGAAGCCTGAAGATTACATATTACAATATTAACCCATTAATATTCTGCTTTTGGTGTGCTTTGGCAACGAAGGATGAGAGAAAAGAGCCTGAAATATGTCTCTTTTTAATAAAGTGGCTAATTTCTTTTTTTGGTTGGGGAGGGAGAGTATATCTTCTTTATGGTGTCATTTTAAACTCAAGTTACAACGTCTTAGATTTAAGAGGCAGGCCGGCAATGCAGGCAAGGGTGTCTCCTGCAAGGAGACAGAGATTAATGCCATGTGTCCTGATGATTCTCCACCACAATTTAGGATTCTGGTGGCGCCATGACGCCCCTGTTTTTTATGGTGGTTTGCCAAGAGAAAATGACTTTAAACCAATTGTGAGTGCATTCCTGTTATACTTTTACACAACCACATTCATGTACAGAAATAGCATAATGAGTATTTTTTCAAATGATCTCTCTTTCCAGATTCACCTACTTTGAACAAAATGTCAAGCGCAGGAAGGAGGAGAGTTGAAATTTTTGGTTGTAATTTCTTTTTGTTCTGTTTTCTTTTTTTTTTCCTTTTTTTCCCCCTTCCACCCCCCCCTTTTTTTTTTCCCCCTAAATGAGAAAGGTTTTCACATGGGTATATACTTCTATTCCCCCCCCCCCCCCCTTTCTCCATGACAACTGACCACAATTGAAGTAGATTCTTCTTAACGCACTGTAATGTGAGAATTTTCTTCAGCTGGAGGGTGTTTTATTCCCTAAATCGAAAGCTGTTCTGCTTCGGTGTGCAAAGTGTGGGCTTGAAGTTTAGGGTGGGTACCTTTGCCAGGTAAAAACTGCTACAGGGAGAGCTTGATTGCCCTCAAAACCATAGTAAGCTTTCAAGACATTATAGGTCTGAGGTAGAGAACAATTCATAGGCTTGAAACATGCTGGCACGTGATGTCCTTCTGTTGAGGAGAGTTTGCACCAGGCAAGCAGAGTATTTTAAGACATTTTGGCTAACTTCACAACTGTTTTTATCATTTAACTTGTGTGTGAGTGTAGACATGTATGCAGCATTCATCTTTTGGGTTTCAAAATTTTGCAAGGCAGTCATTCATTCTTTTTTTCTCTCTTTCACCCCTGCCCCCTCCCCCCTTTTTCTCTCTCTCCTTTTTTTCTTCCCCCTGTTGTTTGGTTTTTTTTCTTCCCCAATTTATGAAAAGGAGAGTGTGGAGTTGTCTCTTCTGTGGTGTTATTTTTGTGAGCCTGCTGCAGATCAACAAAGCCAGATTTATTAGTGGCTTCCAGAAATGCTGGTCTTCTAGTCATCCCTGTGTTTTTTAGGAGTGAGTCTCTTTCTGTTGCCTGAACCACTTCATCTGTCTCCATGAGTCTGACTCTTGGTTCTGTTCTTATTTGAAAGCAATCCTCAAGTGTAAGTGTGTTCATGCTGAGTGATGGAACCCACAGGGCTGGTCTGTCCCTCAGAGGGTTTTGAAAGCTCAATGTGAAATGGAGCATCTAGCTTGATATCTAATGGGAGGAGGGCTGTGTGGAAGGATGATGGGCTCAGAGGCCACCTCTGCTGCTGGGTTGATGTGCTCCAAAAGATTTGCAATTCTTTTAAAGTTAGTGGGTTCCCACTGTGACTATGAGAACCATGGTAATCAGGCCTGAAGCTTTTGAATGACAATGGCATCATGTTTAAATATTAATCTGATTGGAGTGGATAGAAAGAGAATTCTGTAGCTGGGAGAGAATAATATACTTATCTGTATGTATAGATAAGGCTTTTGTCCATGGCCAAAAAAAACACTCTCTCTTAGTCCTTAGGCAGATCTTCTTGGTCTGACACACGGTGTGGAGGGGTCTGCTAAACAAGCTTTAGAGAGCTGTAGGTTTTGCTAAGAGTGCTGAAGTACTGTCCTGCAGCCATTGCAGCAAATAATCAGTAGTTCCAATGAAACTTATACAAAGCAGCTAGGTTCATGTTGTTCAGAGCAAAGAGGTGTTTACTAAGCAGGTCTTTCTTCTCCATGTGAAAAAAAAGGTGGCCCCCATTATATCTCTGTGTGTTCTTTAACAAAATATTTTGGTTTGGAAATTAAAGATTGAGTTAAAATTATTACCTATAGCAATTGAAAAGTAATTTCCTCTTGATGTGCAGTTAAGGTCAATGTTTACACATAACTTCAATGTCATAATAACACAGATTTTAACTGCTGCATATGGTTCCTGCGGTTAATGTGTCCAGTTGTATCAATACTGGCTGTTACACTGGTGCAAATACATGAGGTGGTCTTGGAAATGCACTTTCTCTGAGAAAGGGCCATGGGCATGATCAGAGGGCTGGAGCACCTCTCCTATGAGGACAGAATGAGAGAGTTGGGGCTGTTCAGTCTGGAGAAGAGAAAGATCTGAGGAGACCTTGTTGTGGCCTTCTGACATCTTCAGGGAATTTTTAGGGTGTCAGGAAGTGATAGGACTGGGGGGAATGGAACAAAACTAGAAATGGGTAGATTGAGATTGGATGTTAGGAAGAAGTTCTTCCCCATGAGGGTGGTGAGACACTGGCACAGGTTGCCCAGGGAGCTGGTGGCAGCCTCATCCCTGGAGGTTTTTCAGGCCAGGCTGGATGTGGCTGTGAGCAACCTGCTGTAGTGTGAGGTGTCCCTGCCCATGGCAGGGGAGTTGGAACTGGCTGATCCTTGAGGTCCCTTCCAACCCTAACAACTATGATTCTAATTGGAGAAACCTTCTTGTAAAAGTGAAGAAGAAGGGCTAGAAGATGAAATAGTTTGGCAGTCAGGGCAGAGGAAGAGGTCCACTAGAAGCTGAGTGGAATTATTAGCACTGGAAATTGAGAGGGTCTAGCAGTGTGGAAGGGAGAGAGGGAGGACTTTGGCAAAGAGATGGAAGGGCCAAGTACACAGGACAGAAAGGTCAAGAGGAAGATTGGCAGGAAAGCAAAAGAGTTTGCCTCCAGAGAGAAGCAGAAAGGGATGACTTCTTAAAATAGAAAGTCCAAAGAGTCTCATCAAAGGATTCAGCTGTGGGAAACCTGTCGAGCTAAAGAGGCAGCACGTCTGCTGTGTTTATTATTTTTAATTTTCTGGAATGCTGCAGGATGCAAACCAGTCAATTTCATGACAAAAACATGCCCAGCTTCAGACTTCCAAATTTGCCTTTCCAATTTTTCTGCAGAGAACTTCTGGTCTGGTTCAAAAAGTACCCAAGCTAGAACCCCGTGTTATCTTGGGCTCTGGCTGCGCCTGGGTCATAAACTGCCCAAGCTATTTGAAACAGCTGCAAATGGGGTTTGAGGGCTGCTTACAGACACATGGGGCCTTGTAGTAAGGAAAAGTTACAGCTTGAATTATGAAATATTAGGTATTTTATTAAGCATTAAAGTAATATTACGTGGTTTAGTGCAGTCTGACTCTAGTCAAGGGGCGAAGTTTTCGGGTTGGTTCATATTTAACTGCTCAAGTACCTCTGATCACCTTTCGCATACGTGTCAGGGCTTGTTAAATTTTGACACCAACAGGTAATATCTGTTAGTTTTGATGAGTTTATGAGGAAATACAGCATAAACCAACCACTTTTGTGGGAGAAATGTTGACTTGTGATGTGATTTTGCTTGATAGCTTGATTAGCTGTGGCTTTATTGCTTCTTACTTTAGGAGTTTACTGTTATAAGTTTACTTTTATTGTTTCTTCTTTTCAGAAGGTTTAGTTTTGAACTAGGTTGCCTCAAAATCTAGACATGGACGATTCTTGTGGAGTCAGCTATATGACAGTCTTCAGTTAATGAACACTTTTACTTTGCTTTTGTGGTTCTCTAAATAATTTATAATGTAAATTTCTGAGGTTTAGGATCCCTTTCCCAGAGGGGAGAGGTAATCCTGGCGTAGGAGGAATTCAGGAAGTTAATACTTTGCTGCTTCTGCTGCTGTGCAACTGTATATGATGGGATATTAAAGGATAGGGTGTTGCTTTTCACTTTAAGAGATCAATAACGTCAATGAATATTACAGAAAAACAGAGCTGCGGACTTTTTTCAAGTGCCTGCCCTCTGGACTTACTCAAGCAGACTTCCAATTTTTGACTGTCAAGTGTATGGAGAGGACACATAGAACAGAGTCCTCAGGGAGGTGGTTGAGTCTTCATCCCCGGAGGTATTTAAGATGCAGAAATGTGATGCTGAGGGACGTGGTTTAGCACTAGACATTGTAGTTAGATAATGCTTGGACTCAGTGATCTTAAAGCTCTTTCCCAGCCCAAACGGTTTTATGACTCTATGATTCTATGTATGATCAAATAAAGGTTGGGTATTTTGGGGAGCTAACCCACTGCCACCATGAAGCATTGTACCACGGGCCCTGATTTAAGAGGGAACTGAAAAATTAACTTTAATGTACAAAATGTTTGCTTGACACTTCTCACATTTACCATTGTAGCCCCTACAGTTTTCACTTATTCTACATCTGTAATACAGGACAAAAAAAGGAGAAGAAGAAGAAGAAAAAAGTTTCATAATTTTACCCAAATACACATTGAAGATTTAAGCCCTGTGATGAGAGCTCTGACATTTCAACACTGGTATGTAAAAAAGCAAAGCAAATTCAAAATGCCCTTGTAAGGAAACTTCCATTTCCTGATGGTTTCTCGCCATCCCAACCTAAGTTTGGTGTCCTGGGTTGATTACAATGCAGTGTTTTGGAAGAAGAAAGGCAAAACATTTTGATTAATTTAGCAGAAGCAAACGTTAATACTGGAAACTGGCGTGGCTCTGAGTTTCTAACAGCTGAATGAGAGTTGTGGGGTAGAGCAGTACTGTTACCTAGATCACCTTCAGCCCACATTTGCTGAATTTATCTAAGATTTGGTTTTGTTTTTTTTTAGTTAATTATGAAAAGCTGCATACTGTTGGCCTGCCAAGCTCCTCCATGCTCACTGGAAATGGTGTCTCATAGCTGAACCATGGGAAGAGTCACCTGCACGTACTCCTCGGAGGCAGGCCCCTTCCTACACCCACATAGCCATTAATCAGGAAGCTGATTGTGAGCAATTAACATGAAAGCATATTTTGTGGGGTTGGTAAATATATACATTCCATAGTTCTTCCATTGTTTCTTCCATGAGGAGCATGGCTCTCAGGGAGGGCTCTGGGAAAGCGACATGAAGCAAGCCATAGTGTCACATTCAGCTGATACAGCTGTTTATTGTACAGCTTCTCCTTTGGGCTTGGACTACTGCCATGTATGATTTAAGCGTGTTTGGAGTCCTGGTGGGTGCAAGAGTCTTGCTGAGCAGTCTCTACTGGGACCAGTAATGGAAGAGGGCATCAGTCATCCTCTCTAGTTGGCAAATTCATGCAACACACACGCACACACAAAAAAGGGCAATTAAAAGCTAACACTCTTAAAATGGGCAGCCTGACACATAATGGAGATGGGGCACTGAGCCTGGCTATGTCAGGAACGTAATTTTTAACACAACAAGACAAATGTAACCAGGCATGACACGCCGGCGTGCTGACACGTGGGGCAAAACACATCTGCAGCAAAGGCAGCTCGCTGGAAATCACAGAGACTTCCCCTTGCCCCGCACAAATTTCAGTTTCCAGGATTTCATGCCTCCCAAGCTTTCCAGAATCTCTACAACTTTCTGAGGAGTGAGGATTTTTATCTTTTAATTTATTGTTTAGTATTATTTATGATTTATTTGTTTTGTTTTTTTTTAATCTTTATTTATTTTTTTTTTATTTTTATTTTATATTTTTTTTATTTATTATTTTTTTATTTTTTTTTTTTTTTATTTTAATTTCTTTTAATTTATTTTTATTTGTTTTTAATTTTATTTTTTATTTTGATGTGTTTTTAAATGTTTAAATTTATTTATATTTGGTTTTATTTATTTCTTATTTATATTTGGTTTTATTTCTTATTTGTTTATATTTTTATTTCTTTTTTATATTTGGTGTTATTTCTTATTTATTTATATTTGTTTCTATTCTTATTGATATTTGTTTTAATTATTTCTTATTTATATTTTTCTTTATATTTCTTATTTATTTATATTTCTTATGTATTCAACCCCCCCTGCTTACAATAAATAAATCTCAAACCCTAACCTTGATTATAAAAATATTCCAGTGTTCCCTGTAGGAGGTCTTTACCATTGCTAAGCTGTACGTTTTGATCATTAGTGGCAGATACTAAGTTTTGTTTCTAATAAGGCAGTGATTTATAGAGGAACTTATTAAGAGGCACGATATGGCTCATTTCTGATCCCTGACATGCTTAAAAGATGTTGCAAATTAAGGGATTGATCCTGGAGATTGCTGAGCTGATAGGAAGAAATGTCAATGAGCCAAGTGCTCACTCTGTCACTGGCCTTTACCTTGTTCTTGAGGAGAAGCACAGCAAGTGATGGAGGGGAACTGAGATGGTAAAGGTTTTTCCATTTCACAATTTCTATACCAGATGGGAAGCCATGAATGCAATTATTTATTTATTCATTTTCATTCCAGACAGCTGGCTGAGAGTTGTTTTGTGGAGGAAACTTTACCTGAAAGGGTGCATTGGGATGTTCTCCTGTGTGGTGTCCGTAAGGACCTAGCTTTGAACTGTGGAAAGGTTTGTGTGTGGCCAGCCACTGCGCAGGGACACCTGACCAACTGTGAAAGCTGAGGAGGGCTAAGAGCAAGCAGAGGTGAGAGGGGACACGGTTACAAAGCCTAGCTACAGCAAGGAGGTGATGTCTGCTGGACACCGGCTCTTCAGCTCCTCAATGCAAAAAGAGTCTAAAATTCAGCAACACAATGGCAAAGGGAACACATCAACGAGGCTTATCTGTTCCACAAACCTGGGATAGGCTTAGTTAATTTAAATGACCCAAGGTGCATGGTGCGGGGTTCAACAAGAAGGATTGAAGTGGATGCTGGGGTGGTCCTATCAACATCTTCCAGTGCTGGGAGCCACAGTGGTGCCCTCAGGGCAACTCTTTTAAACAGTGACAAGAAATGCAATATCCCCTAAAGTGTGACAGAGACCACCTGGCTCTGACCTCCAGAGATGGACAGAGTTGAGGTCTTCAGGTTGAAGAAAACTTAGGGTGGGAGCAGCAGTGCCAAGGGTGCTAAGGGAGAGGAGTGATGCATGACAGTTAACTGCTGGAAACAGAGAGTTGCTAGGAGTAGTAAACGATTTGGCATCACATACAAGTCCCTTTCTGTGTGCAGATCTGTGTAGAGTGTGCTGAAACACACATTGGTCTGTTACCCAAGAAAATTTCACTGGGGGGAAGGAAAAATTCCAGAATGATCCTGTTATAGATGCAGTACTTATTAATGTGGGAGAGTGTGGGGTGGGTTTTATATGTTTTTTAAATATATATGTATATATTTTATTGTTAGGCAGTGCATGGTTTTCATTATTATAATCAGGAAAAGCTTGATAAAAGAGAATGTAGGCTTCACGTGTGAAAGAACATGCTAAAGCATTTTTATTCACATGTGAAACCTGCTTATGTGTCACTTTATATGATTTTTCTGTTTCAATTTTGTTAGCTGCTATTTAGTGCTCTTTAAAGGAGAAGTGATAGCAACCAGGTGCGTGATGGGGTAGACGACACAACCCTGCCAACACACCTAGATGACTAACTCCCACATTTCCACTCTCTGCACTTTGTGCGGGATCCAGGCAGTTTCCTGAGCTCTTGGTATGTCGAAGGCTTTCAGGCAGACACCATCAGTCTGGTTTTGAAACTTTAAGCTGTATTTCACTGCTTTAGGGTGAAACACTAGCTGAAACATCCCTCTCTCATCCAGAGTTCTTCATGGGTTTTACATTTGGGTTTCTGTGATTTTTCTCTAATTATTTTTTTTATTCCAGTTCTGATCAGAAAGAAGAGAAATCTACCCCCCCAAAAAAAACCCAGAATAAACCTAACTCCCCCCACTTCACCTGCCTTCTACCTCAGCTGATTGAAGCTTTCCCATAGCTGTTCAAATAGCATCTGGAGGGAATGCCAGTGTGTCTGTTAAAAAATCAGCAATAAATAGATGTGTTTATGAGGACAGTAAGAGGCACAAACTGCATCCCATGCAGCTGCTGCTGCTGGTACCTACCCAAGCCTGTTACTGCTTAAAAGATTTAAAAACTTTTCATAGCTACTTTTTAAAGTACCTCAACATGGTGAAGCAAAGAAATTTGTAACCTGTTGTGATTATTTATTTATTTTTTAAGAGAAAAAGCTTTATATTCTTTTTCTTCAAGCCTTTGATCCCAGCTCTCCAGTCGTGGGAACAAGGAGAAGTCATCCTCCGTGAACTGTGAGTAGGAAGCTGCGAGGGAATGGGCAGACGAGTTTGAACGTTAGGCCTTGTTTATACTGGGGATTAAGTCATTTGTGGTCAGTAACCAATGCAGCTGGGCTGCTGCAGGCTCCCAGTTCACATCAGATGACAGGATTGGAGTGAAAATCGGGGGCATGCTCGCCTGCTGCAAAGGGGTAATTCCTGCCCTGCTTGTATGCGTTCAGTGTAATTCACTCCCAGGGTGGAACTGGACTGAAGCCGAACTGATGTTCTTGGTCCTCACGTTTCCAACATGTCAGATTGGAGCAGTGTTCCTTGGACAAATGGGAGACTTCAGAGAAGAGGGGTTCTGAAGAGATTGGTGAAACCCATAATTGTATGGATGTAGCAATAAACAGCCAGGCCAAGGCAGAGCTGCAGAAAAGTGCCGTTCGGAGTGGCTGCTACTTGGTGTTTCTCAAGATCTTAAAGAAGACAACAAACAGGAGATAGGGAAGTGAAAGGGGGAAAATTTCTAAATTGCTGCTGTGATCTGTCCATGTAAACATTGCAACCATCTGCCTGCATTTGGAAATATCCTGGGTTGTGCTCTGAATGTATTAAGACTTTTTCCAAAGGTGATTTTATTGTCAGCTACTATTAAGGCAGATTTATTTTATTTCTAGGAAGCACATGGTTAACATCTTTCTGTGCTTCTAAATATAAACTTGCTTCCCCAGTAGTATTATCCAGGTCTCATTCCTTCTTGATTTCTCTTTCTTTTTTGTTTCCTTTTCTTTTTCCCCTGCTCATCTCTTTGTTTTACTTTTGTCACACTCTGTGTGCATTTGATGAGGCTCTGAGTTACAACCAGACTCAGTGAGGGTGGATTCCTCTGGTGGTCTGCACTCAAACTTTCTGTGAAGTTTTACTTTCTTGGAGTTCTGACTTTTTACACGTCTAAGAAATGGAAAATTTTGCCTTGCATTAAAGAAAAACAAAACCCACAAACCAACAGGGCAAAAGGAAAATAAAAGAGGAAAAAAAAGGAAAAAAAAAAGTAAAAACATAAAAAAACATATAAAAGACAAAAACACAGAAAAAGGAAAAAAAAAACAGAAAAAAAAATTATAAAAGACAAAAAAAAAAACAAACAGAAAAAGGAAACAAAATAGAAAAAGGACAAAACAGAAAAAAAAACCACCAGAAATAAAAGAAAATGAAAAAAAAAAAAAAACAGAAAAATAAAAGAAACAAAAAAAAAAAAAAAGAAAAACCCAGAAAAAAAAAAAAAAAAAAAAAAAAAACAAACAGAAAAAAGGAAACAAAGCAGAAAAAGAGAAAAACCCAGGGAAAAAAAAAAACACAACAGAAAAAACAGGAAAAAAATCCATAAAACCACCAGGAAAAAATACAGGAAAAAAGGAAACAAAGCAGAAAAAGAGAAAAACCCAGAAAAAAAAATAAAACACAACAGAAAAAACAGGAAAAAATCCATAAAACCACCAGGAAAAAATGCAGGAAAAAAAAAGAACAACAGAAAAAAAACCAACACCAAACTGATAAAAAAAGAGAGGAAAAAACCCCAGAAAAAACAGGAAAAATGAAAAGAAACAACCTGGAAAAAAAATAGAAGGAACAAAACAAAGAAAAAAGGTTAAAAAAAATAAACCAGAAAAAAGGGAAAAACCAGAAAATTTTTTAAAAAAGGATTAAAAAAAGTAGGGGGGAAAAAAGAAAAGAAAGAAATATTTTTATACTGTGCTCCATTCACAGACCACATCAGAGGTATTCTAAGAATAGAATAGATCAAATATATTTTATGGAAATATAATGAGAAAAGGATGTGTTCCCAAAACTCACTCTGAACAAAGGAATGCAACATAGTCAGGAATACTTTAATGCTCCTAACAGTTTTCTCATGTGAAAGGCTGAAGGAGCAGTCTTGGTTTGAAGAAACCTTCCAATTCTCCCCAGGCACCCTGAACTTGAAATCAGAACTAGGAAAGCTATAGACTAAAAAAAAAAAAAAAGGAAAGGAAAATGTATGGGAAAAAGTGGCTGAGGGCATTAACCATAAAAGACTTTGTGAAAAGGGGAAAAATAAAACCCCAAACTCACATCAATATGAAACATTTTGCCAGGTTTCATTTCATTGATCATGTATTTATTTCCTGTGCTCTGCAGTGCCGAAGCTTGGATGCAACTCCGTTTCAGGAGCCTCAGATTAGACCTGTCATTCCCTTTGTGGTGAAGACTAAAGAGTGAGGGGAGGAAAAAAAAACCATAAATGAATAAAAAAACCCAACAACCAAATAAACCACAACCCAAACAGATTGCAATTATTAGATTTTTGGGTGGGATTCCATCAGATTGTGCTGAGAAACTTCAAGAATTGAGCTTGGAAAATGAGATGTAGCATTAAGGGCTATTAAAGATGCTGCCTGTGTGACAGAGAGAGAAGTAGGAGGTGCACCTACAATGTAAAGTAATGCATCTCCTCCACAGTAATGCAATATGTTCACCTTAAATAGGCTCGTAATTAAAGCTGCCAGTGTTAATTAGATCAGCCATGTAGGAAAGATGCATTTGTATTAGTTCTAATTAAATCTATTTTAAACAAGTTGAAGTTACAGATTTTCATTTTTTTCTCCCCATGCCCCGGTACAATGGGATGGATTTCAGCTCCTGTCTATAGCTCCAGAGCAGTGCAGAGCTCAGTTTAAAAGGCTCAGAGTTTCCTATCTCTGATCCCAGGTTAGGTCTGCCTCAGTTTTGGGCTTCTTTCCTAGGTAAAACCTGCAGTGATTTCAAATAGACTTGTTCCAGGAGCAGGATGGATGGGATCAGACTGCTGTTAGCATTGTCTCAAGATGTTTGGGGTTTTTATGTAAGGAATATAAAAGCATTTACCATCATTCAGAATCACAGAATGTTAGGGGTTGGAAGGGCCCTTGAAGAATCATCCAGTCCAACCCCACTGCCAGAGCAGGATCACCTAGAGTAGATCATACAGGACGCATCCAGGTGGGTTTTGAGTATCTCCAGGCCAATGCCATCCTGGCCTCTATCAGGAACAGTGTGGCCAGCAGGAGCAGGGAAGTAATTCTGCCCTGTACTCAGCACTGTTAGGCCACCCCTTGAGTCCTGTGTCCAGTTCTGGGCCCCTCAGTTTAGGAAAGATGTTGATTTGCTGGAAGGTGTCCACAGAAGGGCAACATAGCTGGGAAGGGGTCTGGATCACAGCCCTGTGAGGAGAGGCTGAGGGAGCTGGGGTTGCTTAGCCTGGAGAAGAGGAAGCTCAGAGGAGACCTTATTGCTGTCTACAACTACCTGAAGGGAGGTTGTAGCCGGGTGGGAGTTGGTCTCTTCTGCCAGGCAAGCAGCATCAGAACAAGAGGACACAGTCTCAAGCTGTGCCAGGGGAGGTTTAGGTTGGATGTCAGGAAGTTCTTCCCAGCAAGAGAGATTGGCCATTGGAATGGGCTGCCCAAGGAGGCATTTAAGAAGAGACTGGATGAGGCACTTGGTGCCAAGGTTTAGTTGATTAGATGGTGTAGGGTGATAGGTTGGTCCTGATGATCTCAATTCTATTCTATTCTGGGAAGGAGACTCCACAACACCCCTGGGCAGCCTGTTCCAGTGTTCCTTCACCCTCACAGTGGAGAGATTTTTTCCTCATTCAGGCTCTTGAGGTGTTGATCTTACTGTGCTTTCCTATAAAAATAAGGTTAGTTTCATATAATATGTACATAATAATAAAACCTATAATCAACATTACAAATATCAGCTAGCAGTGGAGAGAAGTGGGGTAGGGATAGGCACAAGCTCTGGCAGCCTCCAGCACATTCTAGCAGCTTTCTTCAGTGCTGGTGGCATTTCTCACACTAGGCATCTTTGAAGGTTGCTGGTCTGAAGCCCAACGAGATAGGCTGTGTTTTCAAAACTCCTTGCTGGAGTCTGACACCTCATTACAGATGAACGTTGGAGTCTCCTTAAATCTAACGGCATGAGAGGATTTGGCCCCAAGTAGATATTTTCAGACGTATCAGGCAATGTGATCTATGAATGTTAATGAAGTCCCACCATAGTGGTAATTTATGTAATGGTATTTTATGCAGTTCAGGTCTCTGAACAGGCTCTCAAAGGTGTAGCTCTAGGGGGATAATATCAGCATTTATCTCTGCTCCTTGCCCATTCCCTCCCTGTAGAGCAGATTGTAGGTGCAGAGTGGAAATGAAGGAGCTGGAGCCTTTTGGTTCCTTTCTCGTGCTGAACTATCCTGTTGTGCTTCCTTTTCGTGCTCTTGGTGCTATTACACGGGTACATGCTAAATCCATTTTCTCCAGGGCGGGACATTTCTTCTCAGCAAGAGTGGTCAGGCACTGGAATGTGCTGCCTGGGGAGGTGGTTGAGTCACCAAGCCGGGATGTGTTTAAAGGTGGTTTGGATGTGGTGCTTGGGGATAAGGTTTAGGGGTGAACCTTGTAGAGTAGGATTCTGGGTTGGACTTGGTGATCCTGAGAGTCTTTCCCAACCTAAATATTTCTGTATGTCTGGAGCACAGAGGTCCATCAGTGGGGGTGGTCCCTGAGATGGGAGGATGGCCAGAGATGCTGATTCACTTCTGGGCACAGAGTGGCTCTGCTGCCTCAGACCTCACCTTGACGCCTGGCAGCTAAGTGGGTAGGGATTGATGCTCATGGCTCCGTGCATGCCAGTTTTCTCTTTGAAGTGACCTGAGTGCACTGGAAACCTCCAGGAACCGAGCGCTGTGCTTCAGCTTGTAACAGAACTGGAAAAAAATATGTTGTGCTATGCTTTTGAATTGATTTTCCTTCTCTTGGTGCAGCATTTTCAATTTAAATGGCAGCAGACTGGGGCATAGAATGGGAAAAATGTATTCTGAGCTGCACAACTGGGAAAAGAGCTTGGTTTTCTGATTTGGTGTCCACATTATCCAATTAAATTTTGTCACTGTCCTGTGATTTCATGTCCAGTACAGTATTGCTTCCACAGAACAGCTAATTATGGAGCAAGACAAGTACAAAAGGGCCCGTATTTAATTAATATTATATAGTATATCCAAGAAAAAGATATTTTCCCCCAAAATTGTTTTAATTAACATGAAAGAAAAGCTTCTGCTGACTTTTTATTGTGGCAAGATAGAGAGCAAATTATTTCATGCTAACATTGGACTATATTTAACTTCCCTGTCTCTATCTACAGAAGCAAAGTTGAAAATTAGTTTATGTTAGATTGCATTGCTCCTTTTTATCTCATAAGGCTTTCCTTCAAGTCCCATTACATGATGATACAATCTCCAGAATATTAGTTAACAGATGATAAATATTTAATTTTTGTTGTTTGGTTTTGTGTTTTGTCCTTTTCTGTATCCTCTTAGCTGAGGAGGAAATCTTCCACCTTCCAGCAACCTGATATTTTGGAGCAAATCCCACTCTGAACAGGTTGCAGGCTGCCCTTTTCAGAATCAAGCTATCAGAAGATGCCCTTCAGCAGAAGTGTTAAGAGGACTTGGTGAGCTTAACATGTTTCGCCTGCTTAATTTAATTTGGAAAAATTCAACCAGAAAATGAAGTTATTAACAGGTTGGTACATTCAGAGATAAGATGATGTCACAGGGAAGCAGTCAAGTGGGCTGCTTGTCAAAATATAAAATATGTATCTGTCAGAATCCAATGATAGATAAGCTGTGGCTGGGTGTGGGCTGCAGTGAAAATAGTGTGCTAAAAATTGAAACCCGATCCCACCAGTCTGGAGCACAAGCTTTTAGTAACGATTGTGATGACCAGAAATACAACAGCTCTGGGGAAGTGAACTGCGCTGCTTTAACATGGTACGTGGAATTTCTTGGCACCAGGGGCCACAAGCACGTACATCAGCTCCAGACCTCAAAGAAGCAGGAGAGACCTCGAAAATGTGGCTGTTTCAACAGATGACTTTGAAACTGGGACATCCCATTAGCTCGGGTACGCCAAAATGAGGATTCATAGATCTTTCCCTGGGTAACTCAAGGACCTTGAAGGCCTTAAAATATGAAAATAGAGTGTGTCTAGTCAACATGATGAGCCTTTTGGTGTTAGAGAGGTTCAGATCAAAGGGAGTTGTCTCCAGCGTGTTCTCCAAGAGCATGTACGTGTCACATCAGTCACAGGCCTCTTCCTGCCTTCTGGTTTGCCATATAAAATTCCTGGCACCAGAACTTTCAAGTTAATAAACTGGGGAATTTTAAATGGCAATTTGAAGTCTCCTATGAGCAAAACAGAAGAGGCTACTTAGCCAGGAATGCAGTCAAACTCCCAAATACTGCCATGGCAAAATGAAAGCAATACCATTATAACAAATGTCAGCATTGTGTTATCATTGAATTTGGAAAATGACCCTGTTTATGTGGAACTCCATTCACTGCAAGTTGCAAAACTGAACTTCAAGACTGCAAGCTCTTGGGGACAGCTCACGACACCTCTCTGTGTGCTCAGGATCTACCGTTCCATGATGCAGAGTTTCATTGAGACTGGGAACTCACAGACCCGATGGAACACAAATAATAGATGTCCTAAATAAAACCCTGCTCTTGCTTTTAAAGGTCAGCAGGGACTAGTTTGACCCCTTGATCTAGAGGCCACAGGGCTTTGTTCAGTAATACCACCATGATATTTCCAATTTATGTTTCAGCTTAAATTGCTCTTAAAGCCTCAGCTCGAGAAATACTCCTCTTCAGGAGAGAATATCTTTTAATTTGTTAATTTATGTTGATTTTTTGGTGGTTGTTTTTCAGCATTCAAATGTTTCTCATTCAAATTTCTTCAGTCTTAACATCTAATCTTTAGGTTTTGATCCTCCTTCTTTATCCTGGACTAAACTTAAACCTCTCTCTTCTAACTAAAACAGGTGGAGTTTATATCTGCAAGGTGGCTTCTTTAAAATTGCAGTGTTTTGCCTCCTTGCCTTCGCTCCTTGCCTTCGCTCCTTGCCTTCGCTCCTTGCCTTCGCTCCTTGCCTTCGCTCCTTGCCTTCGCTCCTTGCCTTCGCTCCTTGCCTTCGCTCCTTGCCTTCGCTCCTTGCCTTCGCTCCTTGCCTTCGCTCTTTGCTTCCTTTGTTAATTCTAGATTTTTTTCTCCTACATTTTATTATATAAATTGCAGAACTGAATGTTATGGTTTTGGTAATGGCTTCTCCAGTGCTGTACACAGAGCAGACAGCAGTCCTCTGCTGCTACATCTTATTCTCTATTTTGTGTACTCAAAGAACATGTTCACCCCTTGGGACTTCATCTGTTGGGACTATATGTCCCATACTTAACTCTGCATCATGCTTATATTTAACTCAGCCATAATTAATGTTACAGAAGGATCCATACATAAGTTTATAATATCAGAGTTATGGATCAGCTTCTAAAATTGAACATGTCCTGCTTCTTTTTCTTTTAATTATTGGGTTAAAACCTAAAAACAAATGATACATCTCCTAGCATGAGGAGCTTGTATAACACAATGCCCTTCTAATTGAAAGAAAAGGGGAAAAAAAAGAAAGAAAAAGGCAATTTGGAAGACTCTCAGTCTACATGTGGTATACTTTTTCTTTTTTTTTTTTTTTTTAATGTGTGTGTGTCCTGAATTGAAAATAAAACAAAAATAAATCAAATGACACATTTGGGCTGAAAAAAACCCAACTGTTTGCTGCACATGTTTTGTATATGTGGGGGTTCTTATTTTACTTGAGTCATGTGTCTTAATTAGGTAATTTATGTTGTGTTATCCAAAGAAGATGTTCTTGTTCAATGGGATACACAATAAGAGCTTCAAGAAAACTTGTGGATCCTGTATTTCCAGAGGTCAGAATCACAATAACTAACTAGATCTCTGTATGCTGCTGCAGTTACCTATTAGATTATGTTCCTTGGAGAATCAGTGTTGAGGTACATTTGTGTGTTGATGTGTATATCTATATGTGCACACATACACACAAAAATAAGTAGAGATGAATTGTGTTTGCAGTAAGACTTTTGTCTCTTTAGTTCTCCTCCTAAAAGTAAATGTATTAATTTAGTTTAATTTATTATTTAAGGCAAAACCAAAAGCTCAATGCTAAACAAAACCTAACTTCAACAAGGAAGGTTCAGTCATTTTATCATCTCAGGCAACCTGGCCCTCTTTGAGCTGTAATATTTCAGGATGGGTAGCAGCAACCTGAGCTTGAGTTCTCCTGGTCTTTTTTCCTCCTTTCCTCAAATCCTTGGTATCTTCTAGATGAATGGGCAATAGGCAATGCTAAATGAGTCGGACAAGGGGCAATGGATATGAACTACAGCAGAGGAAGTTCCACCTCTACGTGAGGAAGAACTTCCTCACTGTAAGGATCATGGAGCAATGGAACAGGCTCCCCAGAGAGGTTGTGGAGTCTCCTCTGGAGGGTTTCAAGACCCATCTGGATGTGTTCCTGTGTGACCTGTGCTAGATTCTATAGTCCTGCTCTGGCAGAGGGGTTGGACTTGATGATTTTCAGAGGTCCCTTCCAGCCCCTAACATCCTGTGAATGCTTTGTTTTCTTGTACCAATCTGACACAGTTCACCCAGAAACTGAATCTAGTTACCACTGATTCTAGTAATTGAGATTTCTTAGTTTCTCTTCCCCTTTGTCATTAAGTTGGATTTCAGCTTTACATTCCCTTGCAATTACTTTGAAATTCCAAGTCTCCTTGCAGCTACTTTGAGAAATCTGAAAGCTAAATGATTCCCAAGTTTAAAATATGATGCTCCCTAGTTGAAAGGCAAAAAGCAATATTGTTATATTTGTATTCTGATGAAATTCATTATGTACAATGTAATTTGTGTCTTCATAACAATCTACTCTTCTTCAATTAGGGATTAAGCCAGATACTGTTTTTCCTCCATATCTTTGTAGTAACTTTTCTTTTGGTTTTTTTTTTTTTTTCATTGAAAATACAGAAGGAATTTGAAGTGTGTGTCACTAGCAGTAAAATGCAAGTTTACAGAGGTTTTTATTTGTGTTTATTGTAAATCATCTATAGAAGAGCAACCCATGGCATTAGTCCAGGAAACAGATCACAAAGTGAGGAAGTAGAAAGATGAACAGAGAAATCATGCTTATAAATCTTGATGAACATCATCTTTGCTATGCAGTAAAGACCTGCCTCAGCTCTCTTTGAAGTCAACAGGAAAAATTCCACCAGCTTCCAGCAGGAGCTGGCTCACTCTGTCTGCTGAGATTTGTGCCTGGTTTGGGGTGCAATCTGGTGAGATGCAGTACATGCAGAGCATTGAAACTAATGGAGTTGGACAGTAAGGAATGAAGGTGAAGAAGCTATTTATCACATCTCATGCACTGATTTCCTTACTCATGGGAACCCAAGAGCCCTGGAAAAGCTGCCATATTGATGGCCAATGTGTTGATGTGCCACAAGCCCTATCTGCTGTCCACAGCTCCCTATCTCTGAACAGTATTTGAAGTGTAGTCTAGGAGCAAGCTGTTGTAATTTTCTCTCCTCCTTTCTGGATTTATAAGCCTACAATATTGTAAGTTTTTACTGTGGGTGGACAAGCAACATCCACTCATATCAAAGAAGATACAAGTACAGATAAATATAACTTTATACATTCATTTTTATATAACTTATGCAAATGTATGTGCAAGTTAGTCACAGGTCTCCAGGCTGGCAGCAGATAGCTGATGTGGACATTGTTCTGTCTTCATATGAATGCTTGTGTGTTGCTGGATGGTCCTGCTACCTTTAAGCAGAGCTTTGTATACATATGTTTGCTCTGTGCCTAGTAGAATCTTGGAATTGTTTTGGTTGGAAAAGACCCTTGAGATCATATAGTCCAACCATTATCCTGGCAGCATCAGGTCACTTCTGCTATGAAGATAGATTGGGAGATTTGGGGCTATTCAGTCTGGAGAAGAGAAAGCTCCGAGGAGACCTTATTGTGACCTTCCAGTATCTGAAGGGGGCATACAAGAAAGCTGGGGAGGGATTTTTAGGGTGTCAGGGAGTGATAGGACTAGGGGGGATGGAGCATAAATAGAAATGTGTAGGTTCACATTGGATGTTAGGAAGAAATTCTTCCCCCAGGGTGATGAGACTGGAACAGGTTGCTCAGGGAAGTGGTGGAAGCCTCATGCCTGGAGGTTTTTAAGGCCAGGCTGGATGTGGCTCTGGGCAACCTGCTATAGTGTGAGGTGTCCCTGACCATGGCATGGGGGTTGGAACTGGATGATCCTTGAGGTCCCATCCAACCCTAACAATTCTGATTGTATGAGTCTGTGTCTTTCAGATCTCCTCCAGAGATGGTGATTCCAACACTTCCCTCACCTGCAGAAAGATTTGTCTGCAAGGAAATGGCAGGATGGGTTATGGGTTAGAGAAGGGCACAGTCCCAACAGTCGTTCAACTCTACTGCCAAGATAGGGCTTGGACAAATTGCACGTGGGAGCTCCTAATGGTTTTTCTCTTGAGGGCATTAGCAAGATAGGTTGATGTCTGTAAACTGAGAAATGAATTGTGAGAAGTGGAATGTGCATGGACTGTGGCCCTCGCTGGCATCCATCTCCTTGCTCAATGTCCCAGCCTGCCTCCTGTGACAGCACAGTTGTTGGTCTCCACCTTTTAAATGGGAAAAAAAAAGTTGTTGCAGAAATGTCTTGGTTTACCTAGAACCTGCTGTTAAGCACTGACTCATCATCTGAGAGACATCACCATCCCTGGAGGTGTTTAAAGGATCCTTAGATGAGGTGCTTACGGACATGGTCTAACAATTGTATACAGGGAGGTGTTAGGTTATGTTTGGACTCGATGATCTTAAGATCTTTTCCAGATGGGAGATTCTATGATTTTATGATCTTAAAAGGCAAAGAAAAGTATATGGACACTGGGCCCTTCATTGCAAGAAGGACATTGAAGTTCTAGAGTGTTTCCAGTGAAGTAACTGCAGTACATGTCATATGAAGAGAGTCTGGGGGACCTGGGATTGTTCAGTCTGGAGAAGAGGAAGCTGAGGGGAGACCTTATCACTTTCTACAACTACCTAAAGGGAGGTTGGAGTAAGGAGAGGGCAGCCTTTTCTCCTTAATATCAAGCTACAGGGCCAGAAGAAATGGTTTCAGGCTGCACCAGGGGAGGTTCAGGCTGGATGCTAGGAAATATTTCTTCGCAGACCGGGTTCTCAAACATTGGAACAGGCTGCCCAGGGCAGTGCTGCCGTCGCCATCCCTGGAGGTGTTCAAGCAGCCTGTGGACCTGGCACTTAGGGACATGGTTTAGGATTGACCCTAAATTGGGTCTGAGGTTGGACTGGATGATCTTCGAGGTCTCTTCCAACCTTAGTGATACTGTGATACTGTGATCTTTGAGGTCTCTTCCAATTGGATGGTTTTTTGTGATTCTGTGATCAGCTTATTGTTCTTGTTCTATAGGAACTTAACTGCTGTTCTCCAAAGGCTAACCAAAAAGGGCAGTTTGAGTATGATGAATTCAATTGTCTAAAGGAGTATTCTTGTTTTAAACACCCATTAATAGCTTGGTCACCACAGCTTAGATTCTAGGTTTTAGTGTAGGAATTTGAATAATGCTAATTAATGGTGCTGTCATCATTATATTCCTTTGTACTTGGGTTCGTTCTTCCACCATGAGATCGAAAAGCTCTCTGTTAAACTGCACCAAATGGTTGTAAATTATATGAATTTTAACCTCTTGAGGTTGTGTCTCAGATAAGTGTAGTAAGGAGAACGGTTTCCCCAAAGTTCATCCAGAGCCTTGCATTGATTCTCTGCAATACTTAAACACTGGGAAAATGAGGCTGTAGAAAACTTGACTCCCACTTCTACCCAGTAAATTATGGATCTCTTTAGTCCTCATTCTGAATTTCAAGTGATCTTTGAAAAATGTGTATTTGGGAGTCTTCAGATGCGAATAGCGATAATTATATCAATATTATTAATATGCACTATTAAAAGACACAAATCTACATTTGCAAAGCTTTGATGTGCTTACAAAACTGAACTTTTAAATGGAAGTGCATTTTTAAATCATGGATGTGTTACAGAAATCCATAAAGGCTAGCCTCACCAAGATCTGCACGTGCTTAGAGAGATGATTCCCATGGCCGTGCAGCGGTGCCCTGGGAGTGCCGTAGGTATCTGATGCAGCAGGCTTGTTCAGCATCTCATGGAGCAGGCTTGTTCAGCATCTCATGGAGCAGGCTTCTTCAGCATCTCACACCTTGTTTCTCAAAATATTTTTGATGTGTCTCCCTCTCTTTGCTGATTCATAGAATCATAGAATGCACTGGGTTGGAAGGGACCTTTAAAGGTCATTTAGTCCCCCCTGCTCTCCCTGCAGAAGGCAGGGAGATTCCCAACCAGATCACGTTGTTCATAGTCCCATCAAGCCTGTCTCTGAATGTTTCTAGGGATAGGGCCTCCACCACTTCCCTGGGCAACCTGGTCCAGTGTTCCACCACCCTCATGGTAAAGAATGTAGACTTGTTAAACAGCACTGGTCCCAGTATTGATCTTTGAGGAACACCACTTGTCACTGGTCTCTGCTTAAACACCAAGCTGTGACCTCAGCTCTCTGAGTGTGAGCATCCAGCCCATTCCCCCTCCACTAAGTGGTCTGTCTCTCAAATCCATTTCTACATTTTAGGGATGCAAAGCACTCACTGAGTACCTCAGCTTTCTCCATATGTCAAGTAAGCATCAGGAGTTATTCTTTTATGAAGACAAACATTTAGGAATTTGGGGGAAAAAAAGATCTTTCTTTCCTCTATTGTTATATTTACACAGGACTTTTTATGGCATGGCAATTGTGAATGATGAAGATTGCCACCTGGAGAAGCTAGGAGATAAATCCACACCAGCTCTTCATGGTGGACTGTAATATCTCTGATAATTTTGCCTTTCAAATCTAGACACCATTACACTTCTCTTAAAGTTCCACAGGTCTCCTCCTTTCCCACAGTTGTACAGCAAGGTAAGAGTTGGATTTTCAGCTTTCTACTTCAATGAACTTCCTGCTTCTAAAGGACTTTCATATTTCACCCTTGTTAGACAGTTCAGGCTGGAACATCACTATTCTTGCTTTTCCATTTGGACATTTTAAGAGTCTTACTTAGCTAGTTTAAAAATAATAAAATTGTGACCTTTAGCTGACATTATAAGCCTGCAGTTTGAAGGCTGTGCTTGTATTTTGAGGTTGTTGGCTAACTGAATCAAGACTAACTGACTGCAGTTCTGGATGTTTACCTCCCTTTAACATTGGTTGGGTTTGTTTGTTTGCTTGCTTGCTTTTGTTGCGGGGGGTTGTTTTTTGTTTAGGTTAGTTGGTTTTTCTTTCTGTGAGTTCTAGTCTTAAGGTGTCTGCTTTAGAGTTGTTAAAAGCTGAAAGCTGCTGCCAGAGAAGCAGAAAATTTTGCAGAACAATATCTGTCTCTTTTGCACTAACCACCAACAGCTGGAGAACAGGCTGCAGAGAGGCAAGAGGATCACATCTCATGGATGCGTGAGCATAAGCTTGAGGCTGAGCAGAGGTTCCATGGGAAAGGTACAGGATTTTTTTTGTTGCCTTTACTTGAATTTCTCTAATTACATGGCAGGAGGTTTTTTTAAATGCTGGTACAAATCTTTGTAGAATATATGAATTTTCATCTGTTGAGTTTATGTGTTGGATAAGTGCAGCAATGTATTTTTTTGAGTTTATGCATAGGATAAATGCGGTAATGTATTTTTTTACTTTATAGCTATTTTTAACAAATAGCTGAACAATGCAGCTAAGCAGCAACAGGGAGAGGACCTCGTTGGGGGGCAGAATCATAGAATTGTTAGGATTGAAAGGGACCTCAAGGATCGTCTAGTACCAACCCCCCTGCCATGGGCAGGGACACCTCACACTAGATCAGGTTGCCCAGAGCCATATCCAGCCCGGCCTTAAAAATCTCCAGGGATGAGGTTTCCACCACCTCCCTGGGGAACCTGTTCCAGTGTCTCACCACCCAAAAAAGAATGTTTATAGGTAACAAGAGAGATTTTAGATTTTCCATCGTGACATCAGACCCAGGGGTCACTGGATTCTGCCCTTTTTTAATAGAGTTTGTGGGAAGTGCAGCAGCCCAGAGCAGCATCTCCCATTGTAATTGATGGCTCTAAAAGGTGACAGGACAGTGGCCACAACTGTCTGCTCTCAGGTCACATGTGGTTGGAAAATGTTTGATCTCCTTCAGAAGGCAAGGAGTGTCCCACAGCCACCTTTATTTCCCCTTCTCTTGCATCTGCTGAAACATCTGGTGGTGGCTGGTGCTGGAGACATGACAGCAGACGTGTTAGGGAACCAGTCTGGCCAAGAATAAGAGTTTTTATGCATCTCTCTGCTGCATAGCATTGGGGGATCTGAAAGTCTTTCATGCTCTGACCTTTAGGAAGCTGAAATTCTCAGAGCAGGCTTGTGATTGAGTAAATAGCACTTCCTGCTTAAAACTTCAGGAGACATATTTTTGTGTTGCTTGTGTGCTTATAACCAGTGACTGAAAATTGGGTGGTCTTATAACCTTCACCTTAGATCATCAGTATTTTAGTGTTAAAGAAATCCAGCCTTTTTCCCCCCTACAGTGGTACAGTTTTGCAGAATGCAGTCATGTGGGAATGGTGTTGACTAGGAACTATTTATTTTAAGAAGGCCAATGGCATCCTGGCCTGTATCAGGAAAAGTGTGGCCAGCAGGAGCAGGGAAGTCATTCTGTCCCTTTACTCAGCACTGGTTAGGCCACACCTTGAGTCCTGTGTCCAGTTCGGGGCCCCTCAGTTTAGGAAAGATGTTGAGATGCTGGAACGTGTCCAGAGAAGGGCAACAAAGCTGGGGAGGGGTTTGGAGCACAAGCCCTATTAGGAGAGGCTGAGGGAACTAGGGTTGCTTAGCCTGGAGAAGAGGAGGCTCAGGGGAGACCTCATTGCTGTCTGCAACTCCCTGAAGGGAGGTTGTAGCCAGGTGGTCTCTTCTCCCAGGCAACCGGCACCAGAACAAGAGGACACAGTTTCAAGCTGCACCAGGGGAGGTTTAGGCTGGATGTTAGGAAGAAGTTCTTCCCAGAAAGAGAGACTGGCCATTGGGATGTGCTGCCCAGGGAGGTGGTGGAGTCACCATCACTGGAGGTGTTTAGGAAGAGCCTGGATGAGGCACTTGGTGCCATGGTTTAGTTGATCAGATGGTGTTGGGTGATGGGTTGGACTGGATGATCTCTGAGGTCTTTTCCAGCCTGGTTTATTCTATTCTATTTACTCAGGCTGCTTAGTTTTTCTTTCAAGTGAGATTCTTCAGTTTAGCAGTTGCATCTTCTCTGGGAAAAAAAAAAAAAGTTATTTAAGGAGAAGCTGCAGAATATAGCAAATTTGCAGAGGAGAAAGGGGGGAAAAAACCTACACAACACAAAATCAACCAAACACAAACCAGGAAAAAAAAAGAGGAAAACAACAACAAAAAAAAAGAGCCACCCAACAACCACACACAAGTTGGAAGGGCTTAGAATAAATTATTGCATGTCATTCTGTGGGAAAATCTTCCCGTACGGATGCTGCGCCGTTCGCAACGTGAGTGCCAGATCCACTCAGCTCTGCTTTGCACTTCTGTCACCCTTATCACTCATGAGACGATACTCTTCTGCTGTAAGTGCTACCCCCAGCAGAATGTATTCATTTATAGGACTTGCATACTTATGCTGAAGCCAGGCACCCAAGAGGCTCAGGATGAATTGACAGTATAGGCAGATGCTCTCAGCGAAGAAACCAGGATGTTAAAAAGAGCTTCGGCGTGGTTATTGTTTTGCCAGGCAAACCCATGTACTTGTCATCAAGGTGTTCAGCAGGATTTCAGGCTCGTTGTACAAGCTGAATACAAGAGCTGTAATCAAGAGTTACATCATTGGTAAGACAAGACCTTGAGGAATACAGCAAAGGGAAATGTGCATAATTAGAGCAGTTCAGCTACAAGGAAAAAGAGGCTTTCGTAGTGTTAGAAACACAGCTGAAACACGCAGTCTCCATTGCCCTGTCATCAGGCATTAGATGCTATAGATGTCACTGGACCAGGGGGACCTCAGTATCTAGTGAAGGAGCATGGGGTTCCCTCTTCCAACACTCCCAACTCTCAGGAAACCATCTGAGGTGACTGTCTGCTGAGCCACGAGGTCTCTCTGTGGACAAAGACCAAACTGGAGATTTAAAATAAGGTCACTAGCTAAAAAACTTACTTGGAAAAAAGCAATTTATCGTAGAATCGTAGAACCAATAAGGTTGGAAAAGACCTCAGAGATCATCAAGATCATCTCCAGGGACAGTGACTCCACCACCTCCCTGGGCAGCACATTCTAATGGCTAACAACTCTCTCTATGAAGAACTTTCTCCTCACCTCCAGCCTAAACTTCCCCTGGTGCAGTTTGACACTGTGTCCTCTTGTTCTGGTGCTGATTGCCTGGGAGAAGAGACCAACCCCCACCTGGCTACAACCTCCCTTCAGGTAGCTGTAGAGAGCAAGAAGGTCTCCCCTGAGCCTCCTCTTGTCCAGGCTAAGCAACCCCAGCTCCCTCAGCCTCTCCTCATAGGGCTGTGCTCTAGACCTCTCCCCAGCCTTGTTGCCCTTCCCTGGACACATTCAAGAGTATCGATGTCCTTCTTAAATTGAGGAGCCCAGAACTGGACACAGTACTCAAGGTGTGGCCTAACCATTTAACCTGATGTTTGGTTGAAGAACAGTGAGAAAGAAGAGCATGACCAATTCTCCTTCCTCCTCCAAATTCCCATAAAGGAAGGGCTTGATGTGGAGGGAGAGACCAGTTGTGATAGCCATGGTGACAGGGAACCCAGCGTAGGACATCCAGGGCCAATGCTGGTGCTTCCCATGGTGCTTTCCATACCAAGTTTGTTGCCAAAATGCTTCCTAGAAATTTCACTCCTTGTGGGGGAGTAAAAGAAAAAAACAAAGTTCTCTAGTGACACTTACTCTGAGTATGCAACATCCAGCCTGCTGTATTTATATTTTTCACAAAATATTTATCACTGCCATAGTGATAACTAACCTAAAAAAAGAGAGCACGTTTCAAAGCAATTTGACCTTCCCTAGACCCCATCTAGAGACATCTCTATTCTTGCACGTGTATTATTGGCAAATGATTTGCATTTTTTGAGTTTGTAGAGGAAAGTGTTCAACATCTCAGGGATTCTCGAGCCATGGGAGACTGCTTTCCACCCAGCACTAAGTAGGTTACCAGACAAAGCTTCATTTTTAGGTGTCAAATACGTTGCAACTATCTCTGGACCTTAATGCGAAGTGAATTAATAACCTTGCTCCTCTTAGCCTTTTTCATTACCCTGTTTATTATAAACCAAAAGCTGGCAGTTGTTGCTGTGTGTAAGTCAGTGACTTCCAAGGAGCACCATACAGTAAGCTCTGTAAGAAGTGACTTGAGTGCAGCTGCAGAGCTGATGCTCCACTAGGATTCTATCACCAACTGGTAACACTGGCTCCGGTTCTTCAGATGAGACTGTGGCTGGAGCCCTACCGCTCAAAGCAAGCAGTGCAGCAGGGCTCTGCAGAGGAGCAATTGGGAAAATAATTGATTTAATGATAATATAATCCCCCCCCAGCTAGACATTTTTTTTGACTGAGGCTGCTGGCTGAGTGCTGCTGGGTGCTGTGGAACGTGAGCAGCACTATGAATATCAGGAATGCTAATAATGGGGTCCCATTTCTAACTTGGGAACAAGAGTTTCATGGTGTGCACATAACTTCCATGGGCAAGCATTCCTCTTGTCTTGCTGGATGCAGGGTGTGGCTCTGTGTGAATAACCCCAGTCCTTTAAAAGAGGACTGGAAGACAGTCAAAGAATTGTTTCTTTGCCAACATCCATAGTGTGGGGGGGTGACAGGCTCAGGTTTTAATCCTGCAAATGATTCCTGTGCAGTGAAGGAGGTAAATATAGAGTGGAATTTGAGATCTAGGTCGTCTTTGGGTTTTGGATGTTTGTTGTTGCTTAGGTTATTTTTGAGGTTGATGTTGTTGGTTTTTGCTCATTTGTTGTTTTCCTTTTTCTCAACAAAGGGGTTAATGAATTTATCAGAATTTTCCCTGGAAATGTTTGACAATTATGTTACTTGTTAATAAGGCACTAATTGACTCCTGGCTGTTCAATATGGAGTGTTAAAGCCAATAGCATAGGTCAGAGGAAAGCTATCGAAAGACCTCATGTATGAGCATCTGCATATTTGATTTTCCTTGTGCCAGATTCCTGGCTATCACTGTCTTAGGGATACCTAAGAGGGTCACAGTTGTCATAAGCCTGTCTTAACTGGGTGCTTCAGGATTGTCCTAGGATGGTATTGAGCCAATCTAAAGGCTTTCTTCTGCCAAGTATGCAGCAGAGAGCGGAAGAGGGAGAAGGAATGTGTGGTATTCCCTCTCTCTTTCTGGCACAATTGTCCTGATGGTCCTGTTTCAGCTGGTGGAATCGAGACCAGCCCTGTGGCTCTGCTACAGCAGATGAAGCTCCTTTTTCTGACCCTTATATGGCACCCATCTGCACCAGGACCACTGGGGTCTGCAGCTCCTTTGCCCCTTTTCTTTCCTCAGTCTCAAGGAGCACAGATTTGATGTGGTTAGGAATCTGGCCTTCTATTTTAAAACTCCAAGCAAATATGGTAATAATAACTAAACTGACACTCGCTTTTGCTTCTGTACAGTATGTCTTTAATGTGATTACTACCCTTAACATTTAAAGGAACTTTGACAGTTATGTAATCCCTTCAATATTTGAGTTACAACAGGAATTTATTATTAAGTGCAGTGGCTGGAAATGGAGAACTCCTTTTTTTTTTCTCATTCACACTATAAACAGTTAGGTTGGGTTAGTAATCCTGCTTGTCAGACTCCCTCACTGTTTGCTATTAATCAGCAGGTTTATGAAAGGTGCAATGGGAGGCAGAAATGAATGGTGAAGAAGCTGTAAACCTTGGTTCTATAAAATCAGACTCTAGCCAATTCTTACGTTCACAGCATTTCTTGCAGTGACCATTAGATGTAAGGGAAAGGAAGCGCTGCAGCACCAGAACAAGAGGACACAGGCTCAAGCTGCACCAGGGGAGGGTTAGGCTGGATGTTAGGAAGAAGCTCTTCCCAGAAAGAGAGATTGGCCGTTGGAATGTGCTGCCCAGGGAGGTGGTGGAGTCACCATCACTGGAGGTGTTTAGGAAGAGCCTGGACGAGGCACTTGGTGCCGTGGTTTAATTGAATAGATGGTGTTGGGTGATGGGTTGGACTGCATGATCTTGAAGGTCTTTTCCAACCTGGTTAATTCTATCCTATCCCATCTCTATCCCTATTCCTATTCATGGGAGCCTTACCTCTCTTTTGATAAACATATATTTAATTTCTCATTATATGAATGTAGTAGCAGAGAGTGATAAAAGCCAAGAGATTTTGGAGAACGTTTTCTAGGTTGTTTTGTAGAGCATGGTGTTTTTTTTTTTCAGACTATTGTGTAGATCGAGCATGATACAACCTAGCAAAACACTTAAAGATCAAATATTACACGACAAAATGAATTGCAGCTCCTTCTGGTGCTTATCCACTATTGAAATCATGTGCAAATCACTGCACCTGAATATTTCTACCTAATTTGTAGGTTGTTATCTTTGAGCAACATAATTAATTTTGGTATCTTGCAAAGCAGGGTTGCACTGCAGGTTTGGTTTTGTTGTTGTTATTTTTTAACACTTCTGAATCTGTAATAAGTGTTTGTGCAGCTCGTAGAAAGGAGCCAGGCCCTTCGGTTGCAAATGTCACCCTGCAAGATCTTGAGATGATCAAAGTGAAAATGACAGCATTGTAGCACAAGATGTCTCGAAACAGTGCATAATAAATTATCATGATTGGTTAATGAACATACATGATTAATGAAACAAAATATAGGCATATAATAAAGGCTTTTCTTGTAAGTGTCAGTCACTTTTCTTGTTCAAGTGCTTCCAGATCCATGCCTTATAAACCTAACATAATAGTTGACACACATCCATATGTATCTAGTGATATATAGTGATGAAATCAAATTGCAGTGTATGACCTCTCCGTTAAAAGTGAAATTAAAGTTTAATGCAATATTTTACATCACAGGATGTTAGGGGTTGGAAGGGACCTCTGAAAATCATAGAGTCCAACTCCCCTGCCAGAGCAGGACCATAGAATATAGAACAGGTTGCACAGGAACACATCCAGATTGGTCTTGAATGTCTCCAGAGAAGGAGACCTCACAACCCTTCTGGGCAGCCTGTTCCAGTGCTTTGTGAGCCTAACAGTGAAGAAGTTCCTCCTCATCTTGAGGTGGAACCTCCTGTGCTGTAGTTTCCATCCATTTCCTCTTGTCCTGTCACAGGTTGCAACTGAGCAGAGCCTGTCCCCTCCCTCCTGACACCAAGCCCTTGGATGTTTATAAACATTTATTAAATCCCCTCTCAGTCTTCTCCTCTCCAGACTGAAAAGCCCCAGGGCTCTCAGCCTCTCCTCACTGAGCAGTGCTCCAGTCCCTCAATCATCCTGGTAACTCTCTGTTTCCACAGCAAGATTTGTTTCAAGTTATTA
This sequence comes from Colaptes auratus, assembly GCA_015227895.2. Classification (NCBI taxonomy): domain Eukaryota; kingdom Metazoa; phylum Chordata; class Aves; order Piciformes; family Picidae; genus Colaptes; species Colaptes auratus. Next base: position 51,599,303 of record CM026887.1, read on the forward strand.
TTCACACACACCCCCCTTTTTAGTTCAATCCTTCTTGTTATGGTTTTGTTTTGGGCTTAGGAAAAAAGCTTCTCTGAATGACAGAAGTCTTTGTTAAACTATGCATCTCTTTCAATGATCACATTTAGAGCAACATTGCATTAGGTTTTTAAATGCTCATGTCTAAAATTAGTGTTTGCTCATTGTAGGATCAAAAGTGTCAAAGAATCTGCATCACTGCCTCATTATCAATCACTGTGATATTTTGGAGAAGCCATTTGATTTGCATCGTTGGACCTCCACCTAGCATCACAGAAGGCTGAGCATCAAGAAAATTAACTTTTGTCACTCAAACAAATTGGGCTGAGGCACTCTTGCCAGAAGAGCTAATGTTCCTGCAAGTAGGATGGCTGAGCCCCAGAAATGTTCAAACCACCTATTTGAAGGCAGAACAAGTTAATTAATCCTCTTCTGGGGAGATGTCCCAGAGGGTTCCTTAGGTCTCAGATAAAACCCTACAGGAAGACAACTGATCAGCCACTGACAACACAATGGAAAGGCTATGATCCAACAGGAGGTGCAGAGTGATAGTGGACCAGACTGACTCACAGAGTCATGACGTGTTTTGGGTTTGAAGGGACCTTTAAAAGTCATCCAGTCCCCACTCCCTGCGGTAGGCAAGGATATCTGCAACCAGAGCAGGATGCTCAGAGCCCTGAAAAACTTGACCTGGTATATCATAAGGGATGAGGCATCTGCCACCTTTACAAGCGTTTCAGCATTTTCATTGCAAAAATGTCTTCCTTCTATCTAGTCTAAATCTTCCACTTTTAGTTTAAAACCATCAGCCCTTGTCTTGTCACAACAGGCCCTGCTCAGAAGTGTGTCTCCCTCTTTCTTATTTGCCCCTTTAAGTACTGAAAGGCCACAAGAAGGTCTCCCCTGAGCCTTCTCTTCTCCAAGCTGAACAATTCCAACTCTCTCAGCCTGTTCTCACAGCAGAAGGGTCCCAGCCTTCCCAGCATTGCTGTGGCCTCCTCTGGCCCCACTCCAACAGGTTCATGCCCCTGCTGTGCTGAGGACTCCAGAGCTGGCCCCAGTACTGCAGGTCTCATCAGAGCAGAGCAGAGGGGCAGAACCCCTCTCTTCACCTGCTGCCCACACTGCTTTGGATACAGCTCAGGATGTGGCTGACTTCTAGGCTGCAAGCACACATTGCTGGCTCACATCCAGTATTTCATACATCAGTACCCCCAAGTCCTTCTCAGCAGGGCTGCTCTCAGTGTGCAAAGCTGTGCTCAGCTGTGGCTCACCTGCAGAAGCCTTGAAGCTGTGATTTAGTGTGCAGACACTCTTTGCTGAGTTCCCTGTTGCTCTGGAGGAAGTTGCTGGAGCTCTTTGCAGAGTACAACATACCTCTCATCTCCTGCCAGCTCTGCAGAGCGGAGCAGTTCCTTGTGGTAGGATCACCACCCTCATCGCTTCCTTCCTTGCTTACCAAGCAGGAGATGCTCTCCTTCCAACATCTGGAGGTCTGTTCTGCAGCATGGGGTGTCTGGGGTTCACACGCTCCCCTTCTCCCCTGAATCCCATTTCAGCCATGCTGTGAACTTTTCCTAGTGAAACCCAGCATGGATGGCTGTCCTTGCTGCCAACAAGCCTCCACACACAGCAAGGCAATAAAGAAGCAAGAAGTCCCAGCCTTCCTACAGGGTCCCTTTTTTGTTGGAGGTCGTGTTAGCCAGAGCCAGTGGAGGTGGATATGTCTTGCCTGGCTTCATCCTGCCTTGCTGTGAATCCACACAAGATACAAAGTGTATTTTTTTGTTCTGAGCATTTTAGCAAAAGGATCAATTCTGGTGAGTTTTACTGACTCTGAAACATTTAGTATAGTTTTAAGGAAAAAAAGTGAGGATTTAATCTCTGGCATCCATATCTTATTTTTTATAAATAGCAGCTTATCACCCAGTTATCATTAATTTTTTCCCTCTCCTCCCACATTTAGAATTGTAGAATCCTTGGAAACATTCAACCTCCTTTGCCAAGGCAGAATAAATTAATTAATCCTCTTCTGGGTGATGTCCCAGAGCTTCCCTTATGTCTCTGATGAATCCCGACAGGAAGACAACCGATTGCCTACAGCCAGTAAAATGAAAGGGCTCTGCTGCAGCCAGAGGTGCAGAATGATGGCAATAGGGTGAACCAGATTCTTGTTTGTACTATCATAGAATCATGGAATGTTTTGGGTTGGAAGGTGCTGTTAAAGCTCAACTAGTGCAACCCTCCTACAGTAAGCAGGGACATCTGCAACTACAGCCAGTTGCTCGGAGCCCCATCCATCCTGAAATGGGACATGTCCAGGGATAGGCCACCTACCAGCTCTCTGGGCAGTCAATTTGTTTGAGGTGCTTTTTTACTGTGCTTTAACTATATATGGTATTGACATCTGAAGGTATGTGCATGGTGCATTCCTTCCTCCTCTCCCTCATGAATCCATTCAGCAGCCCGTGGGTATGTTCCTCAAAGAACCATAGGATTGTTTCAGTTGAAAGAGACCATTAAGATTGAGTTCAGCCACTGACCTAACACCAGCATGGCCACTCAACCATGTCTCAGAATGCCATGTCATCGAATCATGGAATGCATTGGGTTGGAAGGGGCCTTTCAAGGTCATCTAGTCCAACCCCTCCTACAGTAATTGGAGACATACAAACTAGATCAGGTTGCTCAGAGCCCCATCAAGCCTGACTTGAAATGTCTCCAGAAACGCTGCCTCCAACACCTCCCTGGGCAACCTGTTCCAGTGTTCCACCACCCTCATTTCTTTGGTAACATCTTAGTTTCATAGTTTCAGTTAGGGTTGGAAGGGACCACAAGGATCATCTAGTTCCAACCCCCCTGCCATGGGCAGGGACACCCCACACTAGATCAGGCTGGCCAGAACCTCATCCAGCCTGGTCTTAAACACCTCAAGGGACGGGGCCCCAACCACCTCCCTCGACAATCCATTCCAGGCCTTCACCACCCTCACGGTGAAGAACTTCCTCCTCATGTCCAGCCTGAATCTCCCCACCTCCAGCTTCATCCCATTCCCCCTAGTCCTATCACTCCCTGATAGTCTGAAAAGTCCCTCCCCAGCCTTCTTGTAGGCCCCCTTCAGATACTGGAAGGCCACAATGAGGTCACCTCGGAGCCTTCTCTTCTCCAGACTGAACAGCCCCAACTCCTTCAGTCTGTCCTCATAGGAGAGGTGCTCCAGCCCTCTGATCATCCTCGTGGCCCTTCTCTGGACACCTTCCAGCACCTCCAGATCCCTCTTGTGATAGGGGCTCCAGAACTGGACGCAGTACTCCAGGTGGGATCTCACCAGAGGTGAGTAGAGGGGGAGAATCACCTCCCTTGACCTGCTGGCCACACTTCTCCTGATGCAGCCCAGGATCTGATTGGCTTTCCGGGCTGCAAGTGCACATTGAGAGCTCCTGTTGAGCTTCTCGTCCACCAGCACCCCCAAGTCTCCAGGGACTGTGACTCCACCGCCTCCCTGGGCAGCCTGTTCCAATGTCTGACCCACTCTTTCAGTAAAGAAATTATTCCTAATATACAGACTAACCTTCCCCTGGTACAATTTCAGGCCATTTCCTCTCATTCTGTCACTATCTATTAGGGAGAAGAGACCAACCCCCACCTTGCTACCACCTCCTTTCAGGTAGCTGAGGTCTCCCCTCAGCCTTCCCTTCTCCCGACTACACAACCCCATTTCACTCAGCAGCTCCTCACAAGTCCTGTTCTCCAGACCCTCCACCATACTTACTGAAAGATTTTGGTGCTGTCTGTATTCATGATGAGGAACAGCAGGATTTTTGTGTGTGTACTTCTGGGCTTTTTGTTTGCTACTTTGGGATTTGCAGTTTGCCCCAGGATTCACCTGAGTCTTTTTTCCTTTCTTTCCTCACTGGTGAATTTAATACGACAAAGCCCTCAAAGAACTGAAGAAACCACTGAGCTCCGTATCCCCTCAGGAAAAGGTAGCAATTTATGGAGAGACTCCAAAAAGACAGGATTAGGGGATTTTAGAGAATGTAAACCTTTTTCCTTTTTGGGTTGCACAGCCCTCTCCCAGGACATCAGTCCTAAGGAAAATGTGCTACTGTAGCCTAGATGGATGGAAAGCTTAAATTTGAGTTTGCAGAAAGCCACTGCGCGTGCACTCTAATGTGCCTGGGGATGGATGCTGTCAAATCTCTCTCTTAGTCATCTAAGTGACTGTTTCAGTATTGTCTCTGATACAAATATTTAGACTTTGATTTGCTTATAAAGCCAGATAGGTTCTGGAAATTTTTCAGATGTGTCTCCCCATTTGCTAAGCTAAGGGAAAGATTTTTTTGTTTTGTGTTTCAAAGCTTCAGTCAGCTTGTTCTCAGAGGAAATAACGGTATTTCAGAGCACCTGGTGAGACCCCCTGGAATATGTGCATTTCAGTGTAAGAATAGGTCAAATATGCTGGGGGTTGGTCTCTTCTCTCATGCAACCAGTGGCAGAATGAGAGGACACAGTCTTTAGCTGTGCCAGGAGAAGTTTAGGCTGAGGTGAGGAAAAAGTTCTTCCCAGAAAGAGTGATTGGCCATTGGGATGTGCTGCCCAGGGTGGTGGTGGAGGCACCATCCCTGGAGGTGTTCAAAAACAGATTGGATGTGGCACTTGGAGCCATGGTTTAGTTGTCCCAAGGTGTTAGGTAATAGGTTGGACTTGGTGATCTGTGAGGTCTTTTCCAACCTGGTAGATTCTGTGGTTCTGATTCAAATGCTCAGTCTTCTGCAATGGGAGAGGTTCATAGAGGACTATGAGGATGGTTGAGGGACTGGAGCACTGCACTACGAGGAGAGGCTGAGAGCCCTGGGGCTGTTCAGTCTGGAGAGGAGAAGACTGAGAGGGGATTTAATAAATGTTTATAAATATCTGAGGGCTGGGTGTCAAGAGGGAGGGAACAGGCTCTGCTCAGTTACACCATGGCATAGGACAAGGGGCAATGGATATAACATCCAGCACAGGAGGTTCCACTTCAAGATAAGGAGAAGCTTCTTCACTGTGATGAGTCACAGAGCACTGGAACAGGCTGCCCAGAGGGATTGTGGAGTCTCCTTCTCTGGAGACTTTCAGGCCCCATCTGGATGTGTTCTTGTGTGACCTGTGCTAGATTCTACAACCCTGCTCTGGCAGGGGGGGTGGACTCGATGATTTCCAGAGGTCCCTTCCAACCCCTAACATCCTGTGAGCCTGTGATCCCAACAAGACAAAAATGTTTCTTGTAAACCCTTAAGAAGAAGAAACTGAGATTTGCACTGTGGTTTTAATCATATCCTTCAAATTCTAATTAACAACTAAGTCTGGCCACATGCAAAGTCAAATGAAATTTTATTAAATTGTATCAAATTAATGGTATGGCACATGAAAGGAAATGAACTTAAAAATATTAGCAGAACACTAACTGGAAAGAGTGTTAATTGGCTTCTCTTTTTGCCTATACTACTGTGGATGCTTGGCTAAATCAGTTAGAAATAGATAAACATATAATTGCACTTTCTGCTGGGTGAGAAATAGTTTCAAGAGGCTGAACTATTCTGTGGGAAGTTTGGGGCTAAATGATTACAAATGACAACATTTTGTGAAGGAGCTATCACCCTCTCAGCGTTTAAAACAAGCAAGCTTCATTTTGATAACAACTTTTGGGTGTAGCCAGGTGGGGGTTGGTCTCTTCTGCCAGGCAACCACCAACAGAACAAGAGGACATGGTCTCAAGCTGTACCAGGGGAGGTTTAGGCTGGATGTTAGGAAGACGTTCTTCCCAGAAAGAGAGACTGGCCATTGGGATGTGCTGCCCAGGGAGGTGGTGGAGTCACCATCAGTGGAGATGGTTAAGAATTGACTGGATGAGGCACTTGGTGCCAAGGTTTAGTTGATGAGATGGTGTTGGGTGATAGGTTGGACTCGATGATCTCAAAGATCTTTTCCAACCTGGTTAATTCTATTCTAGTCTAAAAAGACCCAACCCCCATATTTTTTCAGATTTCAAATTTTAATGTTTAAATTTAAGGGACTTTCAATGAGGGTGTCTAGCAATAGAACAAGGGGGAATGGTTTGAAACTGAGGGAGAGGAGGCTTAGGCTGGATCTTAGGACAAAGTTCTTCCGTGTGAGGGCGATGAGACTCTGGAATAGGCTGCTCAGGGAGGTCATGGATGCCTCCTCTCTGGGGGTATTCAAGGCCAGGCTGGATGAGGCCTTGAGCAGCTGAGTCTAGTTGAGAGGTGTCCCTGCCCATGGTGGGGAGGTTGGAGTAGAAAAGTTCTAAGGTCCCTTCCAGCCTAAGCCATTCTATGGTTAGCTGCAAGAATAAAGATGGGATACTCCAACCATTTATTAAAAGCCTGTAGAAAAATAAAAGAAATCTCTTGAAAGATCCCCTCAGTACTCAAACATTTAGATGTAATCAGATTTTTCCCTGTTTACAAAAAGCTTTATGTGATTCTGTGTAAAAATGTATTTTGTTTAATCTTCAAAAATGCACTGTTTTATCATAAAATAGACTCCTTGCAGTTATCTATCTTATATGTAAATGCCATTTCAGGTGACACTGTCACACAAGAGTTATTATTTGAGCTGCATCTGATGGAGCTATACCAGACTGTAGTGGCTGGAGGTGATGCTGGACATTGGAAGTTGCTGCAGATGTGCAGGGAACAGTTCACCACCACAAGGAGACTGAGCAGGTACTATCTGGGTGATGGGGGGGGGGGGGAGGGAATTCCAGAATAGGAACTGTCTTTCCTTGGATGCTTTTGCTGCAGCATCTCCATTTCTGCATCTCTCAGAGTGGTATTTCTGCCAATAGTAAAATGCATCATAGAATGATAGAATGGTTTGGGTTGGAAGGGACTTTTAAATGTCATTTAGTCCACTCCCTGTGTAGTCAACAGGGACCTCTTCAACTGGAGTAGGTTGCTTAGAACTGTGTGGAATCTTACTTGGAGTGTTTCCAGGGATGAGGCATCCATCACCTTTCTAGGCAACCTAGAACAGAGTTTCACCACTCTCAGCATAAAAAAACAAAAACAAAAACAAAAGAGAATTAAAATGTCCCTTCTATGTAGTCTGAATCTCCCCTCTTTTAGTTTAAAGCCTTCACTCCTTGTCCTGTCACAACAGACCCAGCTAAAAACCTCTGCATCCCCTTCAATGAGGAGGGAGGCTGCAATGAGCCTCCCTGGAATCTCCTGTTCTCCAACCTGAATGACCCCAACTCTCAGGCTTTCTTCACAGGAGAGGTCTTTCACCCCTCTGCTCATTTCTGTGGCCCTCTAGACCTGCTCCAAGAGGTTCATGTCTGTCTTGTATTGAGAAAAAACACAAGCCCAAACATTATTTGGGTCATCTTGTTTCTACTCCCTGCTGGCCTCTGACATGCTGTGGTCCTGACATAGGTCATTATGTCTCATCATGAGATGTCCTCTACTCTTACATCAAGTTCTAGCCACGCTCCAAAGCTGAATTAGTAGCAGCATCTCGAAACAGGATTTACAGCTTAAAGTAAATAAACTGTGAAAAACCTAAACCAGGAGGCAATGTTAATTAATATGGGAGCAAGCTATCAAAGCATCCATAGAAACAGAAAAGCATCTACTTTGAAACAAGCAGTCCTGTCCTTCCCTTCACAGGAAAGGATGACTGATTTTGAACCTTTGCATGCTGTAAATTTTTGTCTACATTTATTCTCTTGTGGCCGACTCTGCATAGCCTCTCTGTCCAAAAAGGCTTTTGTAGCATCACTAATTTCTGTTTCTCCAAGGATTGGACTATTGGTAGGTATCAGTTCAAGGCATATTTATTCAAAGGTTAGGAAATGCACCAAACTGTTTTCTCGCGTAGACTTTATTTTAGGAGCAAACATAAACATGAAGAAACTATAATGCTGGTGTAATGTAGGAATCTAATTAAGACTAATGAGGCAACATTAAATTTAATGTATGATGCATTTTATATGCCTTTCCATTAGAGCTGCAGCAAGCTGTTCATCAGACCATCGAACTTTGGTGAATAAGCCCCTCAAGGCATTGTTAAACAACCTGGGCTCAGGCCTTCTCCTGCCCATTAGATTCTGTTGGGCTTGCAAAGATCTAGATGCAAATAGAAATTTAGGGAGAGGGGAAGAGGAAGGGGGGGAGATATAAGAAGTTCTGACCATCTTTGAAAGGCTCAGTGGGCTAGGGGAGATAAAAGTATGGCTACGTGTGACACTCTTGAGGAGGTCTGAAGCGGGACAGAAGGGAAGATGGTGAAGGGTAACATGTGAACAACGGTTTCAAAAGCACAGGAATGTGAAAGGGCTGGAATTTTAGGTGACAGCATATCAGAGGAATGGTCATGGTGATCACCACCAAAAACTCCTTCATGGGTGGCTTGCTGTGGATTTTTTTTAATTAAACTTTCCAAGTTCATTAAGATTTAACATATATTTGACAATGCAGAAAAACAGGGGTATAGCTCCAGATTCAGATTCCTGTCCCTACACTTGGAGAATCCTCAAATGGTTTGGATTGGCAGTCATCTAGTCCAACCCTCTAGAGTGGGAAGGGACATCAACTACGTCAGCCTCAAACAACCTGTCCTGGAATGTTTCCAGGGATGGGCCATCTACCACCTCTCTGGGCAATCTGGGCTGGTGTCTCATCACCCTTACTAGAAAGTCTTCCTTCTATGGAGTCTAAACCCCCCCTCTTTTATTTTAAAAGCATCACCCTTTGTCCTGTTACAACAGGTCCTGCTAAAAAGGTTGTCCCCAACCTTTTTTTACAGGTCTTCTTTAAGTCCTGAATGTTCCCTTTCAGTCCTTTCCCATCAGTACAAAAGAGAACTCCATAACAATTCCATAATATGAACAAAACCTTTAACTATGATTTATCAAACAGCAGTTCATAGACTGTTGAAGGAATGGATGCTCAGCATGTTGCCATGGTGCATGAGTGGTGGCTTTGCAGAGTAATTCTTGAAGCTGAAGGATTTGGATGAATCTGAGGTAAATCAGGGGCCAGTGTTTGCCTTCATGGTCGAGGAAATATATGTGGCCCCGTGAAATGAAAGATGGGCTCGAATGAAAACTGGAGAGGGGTTGGTTTTTTTGGAGGAACATGTAAAGAGTGATTTCATGGGGTTACAGTGTAGCTCTGGTGAGACCACACGTTGAGTACTGTGTTCAGTGTGTGGGTGCCTCAATAAGTAAGATATGGAGGTGCTGGAGCCAGTGCAGGGGAAGGCAAGGAAGCTGGAGAAGGACTTGGATAATAAATCTTATGAAGAGAGACCAAAGGAGCTGGGGATGGTTAATTTGGAAAAGAGGAGGCTGCTACTGCTCTCTACAGCTACCTGGTGCTGGTCTCTTTTCACCGGTAATTAGTGATAGAACAAGAGGGAATGGCTTCAAGCTGTAACTGGGGAGGTTTAGACCAGACATTAGGATACATTTTTTCCCAGCAAGAGTGGTCAGACATGGAATGTGCTGCCCAGGGAGGTGGTTGAGTCACCAAGCCTGGATGTGTTTCAAAGTGGTTTGTATGTGGTGATCAGGACTATGGTTTAGGGGGTGAACTTGTAGAGTAGGGTTCTGGGTTGGACTTTGTGATTCTGAGGGTCTTCTCCAACCTGAATGTTTCTGTGATTCTGTAAACTGGCACTATGGTGGTTGGAATGCATGGGCTGGAAGAGCAGAATAAGCTGCAGCTTGGACAGGTTTGTGGTCTCTGGTGCTCACTGGTGATTGCCTGATGCTGTCAGACAGGGCCAAGCATGAGAAGAAGAGGAGGAAAGGAGGAATCACACAGAATCACACAGAATTAACCAGGTTGGAAAAGACCTTCAAGATCATCAAGTCCAACCTATCACCCAACATGATCTAATCAACTAAACCATGGCACTAAGTTCTCATCCAGTATTACTTTAACACTTCCAGGGGACGGTGACTCTACCACCTCCCTGGGCAGCACATTCCAGTAGCCAATTATGCTTTCTGTGAAGAATTTCTTCCTAACATCCAGCCTAAACTGCAAAATTGGTTTAGAATCATAGAATTGTTGGGGTTGGAGGGGACCTCAAGGATTATCCAGTTCCAACCACCCTGCCATGGGCAGGGACACCTCACACTAGATCAGATTGCCCAGAGCCACATCCAGGCTGGCCTTAAAAACTCCCAGGGATGGGGCTTCTACCACCTCCCTGGGTAAACTGTTCCAGTGTCTCACCACCCTCATGGTGAAAAATTTCTTCCTAACACCCAATCTGAAATCTACCATTTCTTTCATTACCTGACACTCTAAAAGTCCCCCACCTGCCTCATTAAATCCCAGAGCACCAGGGGTATTGGAGCCTCCTCCCACCCCAGGTGTGGCCACATGCCCGCCCCATCCACTCCCCTTTTTAATCCCTCCCAGGAAAAAGCAGAAGCCTAAGCTGAGCCCATTTGGGCTGAGGGATCCTCCTCTCATCGTGGTGGTGCCCATGGGGTGTGCACTGGGTGATGGTGGTGGTGACAACAAAGGCCGGGGGGCCTGGTGGCCCCCCGGTTGTTAGGAAGAGAGTTGATGACTACTCCAATATTATCCACGGGTGCTGGTTGGGCTTCCTTACTGGGGCTGAGCTCCTCTGTGTGATATCACAAGCTCATCACAATCCTACAGAGAAAGACTGTGGTCTGTGAGAGCAGAGCTTTGGGGAAGAGGTGAAGGGGTGGCTGGTACCCCAGGCCACAGCAGAGCTTGAGTATGACATCAGCTGGAACAACCACAGGTTGAGGAAGGCACCTGCTTTGGGTACACATTTGCTTCTTCCAGGGGTTTGCCTTACTTATTTCCACCTCTGCCACCCAGTGCCTGGGCAGATGGATCAGGAGGCTGCCAGAGCAGGTCCTGACTGTGCCCTAGGACCCAGCCTTCCAAGCAAAAGGTGGGTCTCTTCCCCCATATGTGAAAGCTGTAACTAATCACAGAATTATTGAGGCTGGAAAAGACCTCCAAGATCATCAAGCCCAGTCTATGACCTAACACCACGCATCAGCTAGTCCTTGCCACCAAGTGCCACATCCAAGCTTTCTTTAAAGACCTCCAGGGATGGCAACTCCACCACCTCTCTGGGTAGTCCATCCCAGTGCCTAATCAGCCTTTCTTTCAGGGAGTGCTTCCTGATACCAACTTAAACCTTCCCTGGCACAACTTCAGGCCATGCCCTCTTGTCCTGTCACAAGTTGCCTGGGAGAAGAGCCTGACCCCCCTCCTGACTACAACTTCCTTCAGGTAGTTATAGAGTGTGATAAGGTTCCCCCCAGAGTCTCCTCTTCTCCAGGATGAACACGCTAGCTTCAGTCCCTTCTTCAATGCAGTGAGCAGGACCTTTTCTCAGCTGTTACACACCTTGAAACTTTGGGCTTGAGCCTTCAATAGACATCATTCCCCTGTCTCTGGAGATGTCTTTTATATACATCAATAAGACTGACTTTCACATCTTGCTTGCCCTACAGATTAATATAGTTACAGTATTATAACTGCTGCATGTTTCTCTAGAACTAGTAAACTGTATCTTGTGGATTCAGCCTGAGATAGAGAGCTCAGGGACAATCTGGAATTGAATATATCAAGAAATGGACTCAGAGACAAAAAAAGGGGGGCATGCAATTTCAACTACTGGGGAATAAAAGTCTTCAGAAAGGACATCAGGCATTGGTGGGCATAGTTGGCCCCTAATGGATAGTAGTTCATTGTACATGAATTGGTAGCCTTGTGATCCAGGAAAAACGGGGACAGAATAACCCTGGATAACCAGAGTAACCCAGCAATAGCTACAGATGCT
>CM026887.1:51611670-51649645 GCA_015227895.2 Colaptes auratus
AAGTCTGATCCCCAGTTCCTTGTGATAATGAAACTTAGAACAGAGTCCACTTGGCCGTGTGGCCTGCTTAAATAATCTTTCACAGTATCACCAAGGTTGGAAGAGACCTCAAAGATCATTAGTCCAACCTGTCACACAGACCTCATGACTAGACATGGCACCAAGTTGCCATGTCCATCCCTTCTTGAACACTCCAGGACGGTGACTCCACCCCCTCCCTGGGCAGCGACATTCCAAGGGCGAATGACTCTCTCGGTGAGAACTTTCTCCTCACCTTGAGCCTAAACTTCCCTGGCACAGTTGAGACTGTGTCCTCTTGTTCTGGTGCTGGTTGCTAGAGAGAGAGGCCAACCCTTCCTGGCTACAACGTCCTTTCAGGTAGTTGTAAGAGCAATGAGGTCTCCCTGAGCCTCCTCTTCTCCAGGCTAAGCAACCCAGCTCCCTCAGCCTCTCCTCACAGGGCTGTGCTCAAGGCCTCCCCCAAGCCTTGTTGCCCTTCTCTGGACACATTCAAGTGTCTTGATGTCCTTTCTAAACTGAGGGGCCCCGACTGGTACCGACGGTACTCAGGTGTGGCCTAACCAGTGCAGAGTACAGGGTCACAATGACCTCCCTGCTCCTGCTGCCACATTCCTAATGCAGGCCAGGATGCCATTGGCCTTCTTGGCCACCTGGGCACACTGCTGGCTCATGTTCATGCAGCTGTCGATCAGCACCCCAGGTCCCTCTCTGTTCTGGGAGCTCTCAGCCAGCCACTCTGACCCCAGCCTGTAGCTCTGCCTGGGGTTGCTGTGGCCAAAGTGCAGCCCCTGGCACTTGGACTTGTTGAATGCATCCTGTTGGCCCTCTGCCCATCTGTCCAGTCGGTCGAGGCCCCTCTGCAGAGCCCTTCTGCCCTTATCTTTGAATAGAATAGAGATTTGCTAATGAAATAACTCTAATTCATGGTGTGGCTTTTTTTTTTTTCCTTTCTCAAAACTTCCAGAGGGAAAAAAAAAAAAAATCTTTTTTTTTCTTTTTTTGTAACTTCCACAAAAACTTGTGTAAAAATCTCCAGTTGTAATATGAAGTGGATGAAGCCACAGAAGGTTTAGTAAAGTTTGTGTGCCTCAGGCTCTGTTCCATCACCAAAGATCCAAGGGTTCCCTGACATACAAGCTTGTATTATCTTAGATCAGAGTTGTTGCTTGAGATCTAACCAAGTGATTCATGACAAACTCATCAGGGCTACAAAAGTGACTTGTTCCCCTCTGTTTGTGAGAGGCTACATGCCAAAATTAAATGAGGAATAAAAAGGAAGAACCAAAAAAGTCCTATGTAAAGCATTTCAAGAAGGGCACACAAGGAAAGAACTCATGGGTAGGTTTTCTTCTGTGGCTGCTCTTTCTGGATAGATTGTTAGTCTGCAGCACTACAGGCTGGGGACAGAGTGGCTGGAGAGTTGCCAGGTAGAAAGGGACCTGGGGTACTGGTGGATAGTAGGCTGAACAAGAGCCAGCAGTGTGCCCAGGTGGCCAAGAAGGCCAATGGCATCCTGGCCTCATCAGGAACAGTGTGCCAGCAGGAGCAGGAAGTCATTCTGCCCTGTGCTCAGCACTGGTTAGGCCCACCTTGAGTCTGTGGCAGTTCTGGGCCCCTAAGTTTAGGAAAGATGTTGAGTTGTTCGAAGGTGTCCAGAGAAGGGCAACAAAGCTGGGGAGGGGTCTGGAGCACAGCCCTGTGAGGAGAGGCTGAGGGAAGAAGAAGAGGGTCAGGGGAGACCTTATTGCTCTCTACAGTTACCTGAAGGGAGGCTGTAGCCAGGTGGGGGTTGGTCTCTTCTCTCTAGCAAACAGCACCAGAACAAGAGGACACAGTCTCAAGCTGCACCAGAGGAGGTTTAGGCTGGATGTTAGGAAGAAATTCTCCCAGCAAGAGAGATTGGCCATTGAATGTGCTGCCAGGGAGGTGGTGGAGTCACCATCCCTGGAGGTGTTTAGGAAAAGCCTGGCTGAGGCACTTGGGGCCATGGTTTAGTTGCTGAGATGGTGTTGGCTGATAGGTTGGACTTGATAATCTCAGAGTTCTTTCCCAACATGTTTATTTCTGTGTTCTGTCATCTTTTCTCTTAGGAAAAAGCAACTAGTTACCCTGTTAAAAGTATCTCTTTACCTGTTGAGCTTTAGATATTTTTATCTCACCTTGTAAAAAGTTCTTCCCCATTGGTGTGGTTTGAATTTGGGTTGTGGGATACTGCCAGGGGATTGTTTCGATCTCCGTAGTGAGAATCAAGTAAGAATGAGAATTTTCTGCAGAATTTGGTAAAACTATTCATAGGGGCAATGTATCTAGGCTGAAATGAAATGTCTGAAGTGTCTTGAAGAACACTTCTTGAGCTTGTCCAGTATCTGCTTGTTGCATTCCATTGCCACTGCAGGGAGTGTTTCTGGGATAGATGAACCTGTGATTCAGTCTGGAGAAGAGAAGGCTCCAAGGGGACCTTATTGTGGCCTTCCACTCTCTGTAGGGGGCTACAAGAAAGCTGAGGAGGGACTTTTGAGGGTGTCAGGGAGTGATAGGACTGGGGGGAATGGAACAAAACTAGCAATGGGTAGATTGAGACGGGATGTTAGGAAGAAGTTCTTCCCTGTGAAGGTGGAGAGACACTGGCACAGGTTGCCCAGGGAGGTGGTGGAAGCCTCATCCCTGGAGGTTTTTGAGGCCAGGGTGGATGTGGCTCTGAGCAACCTGCTGTAGTGTGAGGTGTCCCTGCCCATGGCAAAGGGCTTGGAACTGGATGATCCTTGATGTCCCTTCCAACACTAACAATTCTGTGATTCTATGACTGACCCTCATAACCTCTGGAACACCCACACTGGGTAGAAACACCTTCCTGTGCCTCATCCACACCAGCCCAAGGTTTCACTGCCACCCACGGTCACCTGCCCAAACTCAGACTCTGATGTTTAAGTATTAAAAAACACACAGAAATAAATCTTCTTAACAACACAAGGAGAATTAACCAGGCACCTTCCCTGGGCAGTAATGGGAAGTTTTGTAGCTCACTCCCTGCCATACTGTGCAGAAAATAATACATAAAATACAAATAACTTTTCCCTCAGCACCTGTAACTCCTTCCTAATACTTAAATTTATTTACATTTTATTTAAATAAATTTTAAAACTGCAGCACCAGCTCTGTGTGCTTGTGTCAAGGTACTGTGTGCCTGTACCATGGACAGCTTCTGTACAAAGAGCTGATTGTGGAAATAAAAATAAACTACTTCTGTCCTCGAGCTCTGACTGCCTTTCCTGCAGTCTGCTCACTGCATTCCCTGGGACTCTCTTAAGAGAGACTAAAAGCAGCTGAGAATAATCCTGAATTGTGCAAAAACAACCCCATGCTGAGCTACAGGCTGGGGTCAGAGTGGCTGGAGAGTGGTCAGGTAGAAAGGGACCTGGGGGTACTGGTTGACAGTAGGCTGAACATGAGCCAGCAGTGTGCCCAGGTGGCCAAGAAGGCCAATGGCACCCTGGCCTGTATCAGGAAGAGTGTGGCCAGCAGGAGCAGGGAAGTCATTGTGCCCCGTAGTCAGCACTGGTTAGGCCACATCTTGAGTCCTGTGTCCAGTTCTGGGACCCTCAGTTTAGGAAGGATGTTGAGATGCTGGAAGGTGTCCAGAGAAGGGCAACAAAGCTGGGGAGGGGTCTGGAGCACAGCCCTGTGAGGAGAGGCTGAGGGAGCTGGGGTTGCTTAGCCTGGAGAGGAGGAGGCTCAGAGGAGACCTTCTTGCTGTCTACAACTCCCTGAAGGGATGTAGCCTGGTTGATTAGATGGTGATGGTTGATAGGTCAGACTTGATGATCTCAAAGGTCTTTTCCTACCTGGTTAATCCTATTCTATCCTGGTTAGTTAATCTTGCCCAGGTAAGGTAGGTTTGTATTATTTTTTGTCCCTTTTTATGTTGCTTCCACTGCTCTGGTCCAAAAGCAACCCAATTACTCAATTCACTGCTACTTTACCCTTCAGTTAAAGCAAACCTACAGTGAGCACACAAAGGCCACTGTGATGGTATCTTCTTTGATCTTCAGCTTGCTCAATCTACTTCCTACTGTGCTGGCTCACAATTTCATTTTAATAGTTAAGTAGTTTGGACATCATTAAAAGAACTGTGTCTGGAGGCAGTGATATGGCACTGATCAGTTTGTCAAGTAATTCCATTAAAAAAAAAAAAAAAGGCAGTTCACAGTTCTGTCCTGATATTGATGTAGAGAAAATGTCTCATTAAAAACAACTTTTGTAAAATACTTTCACCCATTTCAACTTAAAAAAAAAATGAGGCTAATTTCTGGAGACTAGCTCTTTCCAGTCCAATACATCATCTGCTTTTAATCTCCACTAGTTCCAGCTTGGCTTTTTTTATTATTATTTTTTTTTCCCCCTATCAATTATTAATAATTTTGTTACTTGCCTTAATTTTCATAAGTGGGGCTCAAATGTATTTTTGGAAGTTCTACAAATGAAGGAGCAGGTTACACTTCAGGCTAAACGCCCATTCGACATGAAGGTAGGGTCAAACACAAGCCTACCAGCCCTGGATGAGATGGAAAACTTCCTTCTTCCAGACTGTGTAGACCACAGTGTGGTCTATAGCCTCATTTCATGGCTGTGTCCATGAAAGGAGATAGATAAAAATCTGCTAATGGTGTCATCACAGAGTACTTTTAAATACATGTCCCATCTGCCACCTTGATGCATACAAGTCACAGAATCACCCAGGTTGGAAGAGACCTCAAAGATCATCAAGTCCATCCTGTCACCACAGACCTCATGACTAGACCATGGCACCAAGTGCCACATCCAGCCCCCTCTTGAACACCTCCAGGGACAGTGACTCCACCACCTCCCTGGGGAGCACATTCCAATGGTGAATGACTCTCTCTGTGAAGAACTGTCTCCTCACCTTGAGCCTAAACCTCCCCTGTGCAGCTTGAGACTGTGTCCTCTTGTTCTGGTGCTGGGTGCCTGAGAGAAGAGACCAACCCCCTCCTGGCTGCATCCACCCCTCAGGTAGTTGTAGACAGCAATAAGGTCTCCCCTGAGTCCTTCAGTTTCTTACTACAGGCATTGGAAAAACTTTAGCATCCTCATACCAAAGCATTAATTCAATGCTCACAGAATCAACCAGGTTGGAAAAGAACTCAGAGATCATCAAGTCCAAACTATTACCTAATACCTAACACCTCCTGACAGCTAAACCATGGCTCCAAGTGCCACATCCAATCCCCTCTTGAACATCTCCAGGCATGGTGACTCCACCACCTCCCTGGGCAGCACATCCCAATGGCCAATAACTCTCTCTGGGAAGAACTTTCTCCTCATCTCCAGCCTAAACTTCCCCTGGTGCAGCTTGAGACTGTGTCCTCTTGTTCTGGTGCTGGTTGCCTGGGAGAAGAGCCCAGCCCCCACCTGGCTATAACCTCCTTTCAGGTAGTTGCAGAGATCAATAAGGTCTCCCCTGAGCCTCCTCTTCTCCAGGCTAAACACCCCCAGCTCCCTCAGTCTCTCCTCAAAGGGCTGTGCTCCAGACCTCTCAGCAGCCTCTCATGGATATTCTCTCTTTAGAAGTCTTTATTCACATGTTCTGATTTTTTCCCAAGTGTTTTGTTTTCCACCCATTTTCTAAGCGGCAGTCAGGCAGTAGCTATGTGTTACTGAATTTTATTTGTGTTTTTTCTCCATGCCTGAGGTTTGGAGAAGAGAACCTGGAGGCAGTGGCCTGGTTTAGTATTGCATTTTGCCTGATTTGAGGCAGATCTCGCCCTCCTTCTCAAATCTCAAGAAAACAGCAATCGTATATTCTGGGCTGAGGTTTGGTGGTCTTTTTTCATTTGGATTTGGGTTGCTCTGGGGATTACATTTTTTGGGGGTGGGCATGGGGGGCTGGGGTGTTTCTGCTTTTTTGTTGAATTATGGGTTAGAGTTTTGGTTTGGTTGTATTGTTTTGTTTTTTCTTCTGATAAGGCAGTTTTGCTTTATCTAAAGAGGTCTTCGCTGAGCAGGAGAAAGAAGTGGACTTCAGCTTGGAGGTTAACTCTGTTCTGGTTGTTTGGGTTTTTTTGGTTGATTGTGGGGTTTTTTCATCTAGGCAATTCAGTGAGTCACCTTCACTCTTGTCCTTTGTATTTTTTTCAATAGCAGTCATGGCCTTGAGGCACTATGTAGGTAAACTGAGCAAGGAGTCTTGACTGAAAATGTCCTTGCACAGTGAGATAGCTGAAAACTGGTTCAAAACCACAGATGATTAACACTGGAGCTCAGCTTTAAGGAGCTGGGGAGCTGCTGGATTGCAGCAGCATGGACAGCATGAAACGTTGTCTGACATGTGAAGATGTGATAGTTTTCAGCCTTATAACAGCAAAAGTAGCCAGCTGTAATTATAAGGAGAAGAACAGAATCATAGAATAGTCACACTCTCAGTTACAGGAACACTAAATTCAAACTCAGGAGGAACACTCACAGTTGCATTGCTATATCCCCCCCAAACCAATAAATCCAAGACAGTAATCACCAAACCTTCTTAACTTGTATGTAAGCTGAAGGAGTACTTTATATACAATATACCTGCCCACCTGGTCAGTCAGGGCAGAAACAAACCATTTATAAAGCATCACACTCGAGACGGAGTATACCAAATGCCCCCAAACCAAAACCAGCTTCATTTTTGCCCCCTTAATCTGAGCAGTAATCAATCGAGCAATGCCCCATGATTGGGTAAGTGCCAAATAATTGTGATGTGGTGGGCTGAAAATGCCTCCCAACATTAAATTGCCAGGCCAGCCTGGCAATGCAATGTGTACAAAATATACAATATTTACAGGTATTTATAAACAGCACAAGAACTATCCCTGGCCAAAACCCCATAGCTTCCCCTTCCCTGCCCCATTCCCTCTACCCCCTTGGATACAAAGGGGCAAGAGGAAGAGCAAAGAGTTGCTTTGTTAGGATACTCAGCCACAACAAAGAACACAACCAAGGTCAGCAAAGCCAAGCAGAAGCAAGTTAGGGTCTCCCAGAGCGAGGAAGCCAAAAAGAGAGAACGTTAGCATATACAACCCCACTCTGTTGCTAGTCTGTCCAATGGGATTGTTTAGAACTTATCATTAGTTTCCTTTTTCCTATTATTTTTTTTTTTGTTTTTTTACATCCAGTGGTGATTTATTCACATTCTGCTACTTTCTGTTCAAGATCTGTGGAAATTTTTCAAGGCATAGGCTGAAACTACCACACTACCCAAAAGGAAGTTGTAGTGAGGCAGGGGTCAGGCTCTTCTCCCAAGTTGCTGGCGATATGACAAGAGGAGATGGCTTCAAGTTGTGCCAGGGGTACAATTAAGAACAATTACTTTTCCTGCAAGAGTGGTCAGGCATTGGAACAGGCTGCCCAGGGAAGTGGTGAGGGTGACCATCCCTGGAGGTGTCAAAAAAAGCCCTGTAGACCTGGTCGAATGGTGGTGTTTGCTTGGTGGCTGTATTTGATTACCTTAGAGGTCTTTTTCATCCTTAATGAATCTATGAGTCCAAGACTAAACTTGTTGTTTTTTATCAGCAGAAGATCATACAGGCAAGAGTGCTTTACTCTGCTGATAATGAAGAAAACATGTAGACACTGAGGCTTAGTTTTCAGGGTGGTTGTTTTAGCTGGGCTGAGCTTACCATGCCATGGCAGGCAGAACTTTAATCTTCACCTTTTGTATTCATAAGCTGGTTCTTATTATTTTCATCTGGTATCTATAACCAGGCAAGGAAAGATGTGTACATCTAATATTGCAGCCTGAGCTACTTTGAAGGCAAACTGCTACCAGTGCTGCTCGTACGAGTGTGGTTCAATTAAGATGGCATTAACAACATTGCCAGTTTAAGCTCTCTGTCCACAGCCTCTGATGTAGCTGGTTTGTTTGTCAGATGGGAAGGAAAAGATTCGGAAGTTGGAATTTACCCAAAGTAGAAGCAATTTGTGTCCTGCAAAGGCCATAAGGAAGAACTGTTTGATGTAAAAAAGATGAAAGAATACTGTCAAAAGTGCTTGTCTGCAGCATTGGTTTTGCTCTTTGGCTTTATTTGGGAGGTTATTTTTGTTTGTTTGTGGTTTGTTCACCTCCCTTGAAAAATGATAATAGTAGTAGATATGCAGCTTCATCATTTCTGATTCATTAGTCTGAGCAGGTAGGTTCCACCTGTAAGGGCAGGATAGGAAGCAATTTTCAGTGCATATATTAATGTGAATCCTCAATTTTTCACCCTGAGGAGGAAAGGGGGGGGGGGGGGGGGGAAGGAAAGAAAGCAAGCAAGACAACCCCATAGAGAATACCTCAAGCCCTGGTATCTCTTAAAATAACAGATGAAAAAAGAAATTTGAAAGCAAAACGAAGAGATAAAGAAGCATCAGCCGCTCAAACCCCCTAGGTATTATACCTTCCAGTGTGCACCATCTGACTGACACACTTCTCCATATGCTGAGGAGGAGAAAGAACTATTCCCAGCTAACCCACAATTATGCCTTCATTATTTCTTTTTAATCTCCTCAGAGTTCCCATAGGGCCTCATATTTGGTTAGATGAATGTCCCTGCAACAGACCAACTCGGAAAGCTCCGCGAGTCTCGAAGAAAACTTTCATGTTCTGTTCACTGCAAATTTGGTCTTAAGCTATTTTTATCTTCCCCTTCTTCTCCTTTTCATTCCATCGTTAAATAAATTGTTTTCAGGGCTGCTTTCAGTGTCTCTTGTGGAGCTGAAAGATCTGTTGGTGTGGAATAGGAATAATAGATATTACAGCATTAATGATTTCCACACCCCTCACCCCCACACACACCCCCCCTCGGGTGTTTTGGGTTTTGTTTTGAGAGAGATTTCTGTCTCCTTCTGGTCTTGTTTGGATTTCTTTTTGTTTGTTTGTTTCTGTTGTTTTGGTTGGTTGGTGTTTTCTTTTGGGGGGAGTTGTTTTATTGTTTTGGAGGGAGGGTTGTGGGTGTGCTTTGGGGTTTGATTTCACAGTATCACAGGATCAACAAGGTTGGAAGAGACCTCAAAGGTCATCGAGTCCAACCTGTCAGCACAGACCTCATGACTAGACCATGGCACCAAGTGCCACGTCCAGCCCACTCTTGAACACCTCCAGGGATGGTGACTCCACCACCTCCCTGGGCAGCACATTCCAATGACAAATGACAATGATTTGGTTTTGGTTTGTTTTGTTTGGGATTTTTTGGTGGTTTTGGGTTTTTTTGGTTTTTTTTACAGATATGTTGATCTTTGAGGTTTGCTTTGGGGGTTTATATGTTTTATTTGGGGGTTTTTGGTGTTTGCTTTTTTTTGTTTGGATGGTTTTTTTTACAGATATGTTAATTTTTAGGTGAAAAGCAGGATCTGGACCACTTATGTAACAGAAATCTCCAGACCTCACTAGAAGAAATAGTGGCACCTACTAGTCACACACTTTCTATGGCCATGATGTCTACAAAAACAAGCTCTATGAGGAGAGGCTGAGGGAGCTGGGATTGGTTAACCTGGAGAAGAGGAGGCTCAGGGGAGACCTTCTTGCTCTCTACAGCTACCTGAAAGGAGGCTGTAGCCAGGTCAAGTTGATCTCTTTCCCCAGGCAACCTGCGACAGAACAAGAGGACACAGTCTCAAGCTGTGCCAGGGAAAGTTTAGGCTCAAGGTGAGGAGAAAGTTCTTCCCAGAAAGAGTAATTGGTCATTAGAATGTGCTGCCCAGGGAGGTGGTGGAGTCACCATCCCTGGAGGTGTTCAAGAGGGGATTGGATGTGGCACTTAAAGCCATGGTTTAATTAGTCATGAGGTGTTGGGTGACAGGTTGGACTCGATGATCTCTGAGGTCTTTTCCAACCTTACTGATTCTATGATTCTATATTTTACCCTCTCTTCCCTGCCGATCTAACTGAGATAAAATGATACAAACAGAGACAAGTTGGTGGGATTTTTTTTGTGCTTTTTTGTTGGTGTTTTTTTTGCCTACCTATTCTGTGTATGAAGTTATTTAGCTCGGGGCCCCAAAGTCTAAGCAGCATGGTATTAATATGGTTAAATTGCCACAATTATGTTGTGCTCCTACATTACCTTTGATGTGATATTTTGCTAATTGTTCTGTGCAGAATTATTTTGCTATGGTTACATTGGGGATGGCATTTGGTGACAAGATAGTTTGAGCTGTATATAATGACTTATAATAACTTATGGAAGAATCATAAATAAGAGATTAAAACCTATATATATTGTAATAGGTTTTTTTGCATCATTTTCCTGTACCACCTGTCCCAGTTGCTTGTACTTGAGCTTTATCTTTCTTTTGTACTTCAGAGCTCTACTTGGTAAATGTAGTGCTAAAAGAAGATGATTGAAGGACGTGGCTGGGTCTCATGTCACTATATGCTCTGCTCTGCTGAGACCTATCATGAAGTACTGCATTCAGGTCTGGAGCCCTCAATATAGGAAGGACATGGACTTGATGGAGCAGGTCCAGAGGAGGCCAGTGGAAGCGATCAGGGGGTTGGAGCACCTCTGCTATGAGAACAAGCTGAGGGTGCTGGGGGTGTTCAGCCTGGAGGAGAGGCTCTGGGGAGACCTAATAGCAGCCTTCCAGTACCTGAAGGGGGCTACAAGAAGGATGGAGAGAGGCTGCAGTGACAGCACAACGAGCAATGGCTTCAAATTAGAAAAGAGCAAATTCAGATTGGATAATAGGAACAAGTTTTTACCATTAGGCTAGTGGAACACTAGAACAGGTTGCCCATGGAGGTAGTTGGGGCCCCATCCCTGGAGATATTCGAGCTGAGGCTTGACAGGGTTCTGGGCAGCCTGATGTAGTTGAGATGCCCCTGCTGACTGCAGAGGAGGTTGGACTAGATGACCTTTGGAGGTCTCTTCCAACCCAGACCGTTCCATGATTCTACATGATCTTTGCTTTTATGTTTTCATGATGAGGTTTTTCAAGTGCTGGTCTGACTGGTAAAACTTTTAAATCTTCCTCTGACTTAATCAGATCTATTAATTACCATTATTTTGTTTTTTACTGTTATTGTTGTTTCTTTAAGTCAATCGGTCTCTGGATTTCAGCTTCTGTCAACTTTCTGGCAAAACCCCTTCTGAAACATTTTGTTTTCTCTCGTGGGGCCCAGGGAAACAAATTGATAACTCACCTTTTGATTTCATTAGTTTAAGGTAACATCTTTGTAGTTACAGATCCATGTTGAATCTGAAGGAACTGATTGCTTAAAGCATAAATCTCTGTAGGTTTTCACCAGGTCCAACAGAGTTATCTTCTTACTCCTCATTATGCTTAATGTAGGAATAAAACCGGGGCAATTTGATTCCCCCAAAGGATGGATTGCATCAAGAAATGCTAAAGCCAAAACACACTGAAACACATGCAGTATTGACTGGAATTAACTGTGTGTGATGAAGAAGAAAGGAAAAGAGAGAGCAGCAATTACAGCTTATTGCAAAGACCACATTTCTACATTTCCAGAAACTTCAAGAAGAAATAAAACCCAGGTCTGTGGTTACACTGCTAACTGGAAGCAGGAGAGCATTGCCAGTCTGGAGCAGGGTCAGACAGAGCTTTTTGCTGTGGCTTGTGGATGAAGGCTGCAAAAAAGACACTTAATGGACGGAGCAAGAGGGTGTTGAAAATAGATCCCTGACTGATAATTTGAAAAATAAGTTGCCAGTCACAATAACTTTCTTAAACCCACATCTTAGACAGCATTTATGCTATTTCTGGAATATTATGAAGTCCATCAAAGTGCAATCAGCTTTGAATGCATTGAAAGAAAAATCAGGCTTGCAATTATGTCTGGTTAAAGCCTTCAAAGAGGGGGGAAAAGTTCCTCCATGAGACAGAATGTGTAATGGAAGCAGTCGGTAGCTATTGGTAATCTTCGTATTTCATTAAGAGTAATTGTCTTAAGGTGTTTTACTGCATTGCCCATTAATAAAATGTTTAGTATTATTTCATACATAGATTAAAGTCAGGGTTTTAAGAGTTTAAAGGACATTTTGTTCACTTAGCTACACGCAGAAAGACCTAAAGACAAGTCAGTAAAATCAAGATGCCTTTATTAGGCCATAAAACTCTTTCAGACCCGGTGTGGTCTGCTGCTAACCAAGGAGGTGTTGCTGGATGCAAGAAACTCCCCTTTTCCTCCTCTAGCACCCTGAGTCTTAAAGTGTAATCATGAGGCAGAGCTTGTCAGATTTATTTCTCCTAGTGCCTTGGGAGTCCTGCTGCTCCGTCTGCAGGCTGGGCTTGTGCGTTATTTGTGTTTTTTGGCATAGTAGTAATTGCCAAGTGGGGTTTGCTGTGGCATGGTTTTTATTGAAGGAAATAAAAGGGAGGAGAAAGCAGCTTCATAATCAAGTAATTTGCTGCCCATGGGGTCTTTGAACCTCTTTCTCCTTCTGCCATCTCCTGCTGCTTGCCCAAGCTGATGGTGTTGTCCGCAGGCTGACATAGCCATGACTGGAGTTTGCTTGGAATAACCATGAAAGAGTTGGTATGGCTGGGCTGGAAGAAAGGGTAGTGTTTTATGCTTGTAAACTCTTATTAGAAGGCCATTTAAAATCTGTGTCAAGGATACCCCAGAGACCTTGCTTGCTACTATCTTCAGTTGCCTTTTGAAGACAGGACCTAATACTGATACTGTCATTTTCCAGTGGTACTGTTGGGCACGACCATTGCCAGTGGATGTTTTTGAGTGACAGGGGTCTTTGTAAAGCAAAGCATGGACATACAGCATGCCCTGTGTCTTCAGCATGCATAACTTTTGACACTTTCCCTCAGGTTTGTTTCTGCTGCTTTTTTCTTTTTGGGTTGTGGTGTTAATCCAGTGATAACTTCTCTTGCAAGTTCATCCTACCCCTAGGCTCAGTCTCTTAAGGACATACTGTGACTGATGCTTAATTAACCACCTGCCTCCCCAGTAAGAGCTTACTCCACTACAATCCTAAAGGGGCTCTTGATAAAGGAAAATCCAGTTTTATTACAATAATTCATTTTATATTGCTTCAGCATGCTTTGGGTTGTAGTGGGTAAGGTGAGCAGAATGTTATCTCTGCGACCTTTGTAGGGCACCTGTTTTGAACAGCACAGATATTGGATGGGAAGGTTAAGGACCTCAAAGGAGTTAACTGAGGCATGCCATGTGAGTAAAATCCAATCATCACATTTTTAAAGGTTTGTGGGTTATTGTTTAGTTTTGCTTAGGCTGCAAGTTTAGTTTAAGATTTGAAAGTCAAAAGATCTCTT
Source organism: Colaptes auratus (assembly GCA_015227895.2). Lineage (NCBI taxonomy): Eukaryota > Metazoa > Chordata > Aves > Piciformes > Picidae > Colaptes > Colaptes auratus. The sequence continues at coordinate 51,624,976 of CM026887.1, forward strand.
CTCTCTAGCAACCAGCACCAGAACAAGAGGACACAGTCTCAAGCTGTGCCAGGGGAGGTTTAGTCTGGATGTTAAGAAGAAGTTCTTCATAGAAAAAGAGATTGGCCCTTGGAATGTGCTGTCCAGGGAGGTGGTGGAGTCACCATCACTGGAAGTGCTTAAGAGCTTGGATGAGGCACTTGGTGCCATGGTTTAGTTGATGAGATGGTGTTTGGTGGTAGATTGGACTCGATGATCTCAAAGGTCTTTTCCAACCTGGTTAATTCTATTCTAATTCTATTCTAAACCTCCCCTGGTGCAGCTTGAGACTGTGTCCTCTTGTTCTGATTGCCTGGGAGAAGAGACCAATCCCCACCTGGCTACAACCTCCCTTCAAGTAGTTGTAGACAACAATAAGGTCTCCCCTGAGCCTCCTCTTCCCCAGGAAAGCCATGAGACCCAGACTTTAAACCCAGACCCTCAGCTGTCGCTCCAGCTCAAGCAACTCTCAGTCTGTTTAAAGCCGGAGTGCTTCAAATTAAACAGCTACAACGAAATTGAGTTTTCAAACCTGGCAGTGGACCAGATTTAATGACATTTCTACTCGAAAGTTCTGCTCTGAGGGAGATATTATGTACTTGTAGGCTGTGCCCAGTTGCGTGCCTGGGTGTCAGGCAGAGTCTGCTGCGGTTGAGTTTTTGGGCGCGGGTGCCGCTCAGCAGAAGGCAGCGAACGCATACGAGTCACGCTCTGAGATAATTATGCCACTTTTTCAGCCTAAATACCTTGGAATCTTCAAAGACAGTTCATAGACAAAGGGGACACTAGTAAAATTCACTGCAATAGATTTCTCCATTCATAATGACAGAACATCTCTCTCAATATTACTTAGCTAATGAAGGAATAGATCTGCTGTGAAGTTCCTAGGAGGCTCATTTTCTTGAGTACAGTAGTAAAAGTAGCTGATGAATGACCTAAACTGCTTAATGTTTCTACTTATAACTTCTGAGCAGCAAGGCGTATCTAGGAGAGTACTGAAGGAGTTATCCTCAGGAGGCCCCAGTGTCCTTGTAGGTGTCAGAGTCAATGAGCCAGGTTTATTTCAAATGGCTCCTTAAATGAACATTTATTTTGTGCCAGTAACACGTTTTTGATTAACAGCTCCTTTTGACTAATTTGCTTCCCAAAACAGCCCAATAAAGGACTCGTTTAAAACATAATTAAAAGCATGTTATTGCTAGTATTAATACTGATTAAACAGGCATTAAGACAATTATCGTTGAAGGAAAGTAAGCACCCTGTAGTTAGTATAGAATCCATTCTTACAGTTTTTAATGCATTGCATACAGAAGTGGGCTGCCTGCCAAACATGCAGAAGTTCTGATGCAGCACTTAATTGTATCAGAATTTGATTCCAATTAATTTTTTAACAGACCAGCCATCTGACAATATTTGTGTTAGGTACATGGATTTTTGTGTTGGCTTTCATTATTTTATTTTTAGGTTGCAGGCTCGCTTTCCACAAGTTCAACTTAGCCTCCCCGTTCCTTTGCCTTCTGCTGATGCTTCAAGAGTGTGATTTGGTTTTTGCATCTATTTTTCTTTCACTTCTGCAGCTTTACACTGCAAATTAATTGCTGATTTTTTTTTTCAATTAATACTTTTTAGTTGTTTTTTTTCCTCTCCCCACATTTTTTTTTCATTCTTTATTTATTAAAAAAAAATAAATAAACCTCAAAACCACAATCAAAATTCTGACAGGCCAAGGCAGTTGTGATTTTTATTTTAGGTGCAGAAACAGAAGGTGTTTAAGACCAGGCTGGATGAGGCTCTGGCCAGCCTGATCTAGTGTAGTGTCCCTGCCCATGGTAGGGGGGTTGGAACTAGATGATCCTTGTGGTCCTTTCCAACCCTAACTGAAACTATGAAATTATGAAACTAAGGGCATTCTGAAAATATTAAGGTCTAAATGTTTTATGGTGAGGGGTTTGGGTTGGGTTTTTGGTGATTATTTTGGTGGAGAAGTGCACAGAGCCTTTGCTTCAAATATATCCTGAATCCAGCAGGAAGCTCCCCCCTAGAAGAGGTGAAAGAAGCTCCCCCCCTAAAGAGGTGAAAGAAGCTCCCCCCTAGAAGAGGTGAAAGAAGCTCCCCCCCTAGAAGAGGTGAAGAAGCTCCCCCCCTAGAAGAGGTGAAAGAAGCTCCCCCCCTAGAAGAGGTGAAAGAAGCTCCCCCCCTAGAAGAGGTGAAAGAAGCTCCCCCCCTAGAAGAGGTGAAAGAAGCTCCCCCTAGAAGAGGTGCAGGAAGCTCCCCCCATAGAAATAGTGAAATTCTTATTAAGTAATAGAATATTTTTTTCATCAGAGTGAAGTATTAAATAGTTATTGACTCCTTAATAAAGAAATATTTATTTATCTAAAGATCAAGGGCTCCAGTTATGAGCCAGTAGCTTCTTCACAATCCCTGTAAACATAAAACTGTGTCACCACTTTTAGTCCTTGCATGGCATTTCAACTTATCGTTAGCAGGTGTGCTTCTGCTTTGGCTATCTCAGTTCCTTGATTTCTCAGCTGCATTCTAGATTGCACTGCTGCAGTTCATGGCAAGAAAAATGTATATCCACTGTAATCCATTTTAATTTAAGCAATCTGTAAGAATAGAGGAAGACATCTGAGGTTATTTTTAACAGATACTTCATCTGCAGCTTAAAACCAGCTAAGGACTTGCTTTCAGCACTGATTTCAGCTTTTCCTGCCTTACTTCAACGTAGTATTAATATTGGAGAGTAACCAGAGCTGTTATGCAGCCTCCAAAAAGGGGGATAAAAGAAATGTTCTTATTTCCAAATGTGTATTATATGTTGAGGTTTTGTATTTATACATATACCTATATACCCTAAATGAAAATACACTAACAGTTATTTGGCACATAACTTTACACCTTTGGCTGTACAGAAGTGTGATTTCAGCCTTCACATTATGCTGGGTTGATGAGGGGGAGCTGTCAAGAGTCTGATGTGTTCTCAGGGGCCAAGGCTTTGAGTTGAAGGTAATGCTGTCTAGTGTGTGGGAGTTGAGTGAGATCGATGTGTCACTGGAGCTTTTAAGTCTGGTGGGCTTCCAAGGCAAGCATGTAATTTGCTGTCATTGGTGTGTGTGGTAACAAGCCTCTGAAAGCAGCTTTCCAACCTGCAGTGGTTGCGGTGGGTCCAACATCTTCTGGATTCCAGTTTTCACAGAAACATCAGCTAATAAAAGACAAAGAGAGAGAGAACAGACTGTTTCCCTTCTTCCTTAAATCTTAGCACTGCTAGAGACCAACAGCAAGCTGAGTTGAGCAAGCAACAGGATTGGCAGGTATAGAAGATATGAAGTCAATCCTAATCTTGTGCAAATGGCTTTGGGGAAATAGCTGGAGATGGTGTGGAGGTGCTTTTCCCCATTGTGAGGTTGGTGAGGGGGCTTGGAACACAAGCCCTGTGAGGAGAGACTGAGGGAGCTGGGGTTGCTTAGCCTGGAGAGGAGGAGACTCAGGGGTGACCTTGTTCCTCTCTACAACTACCTGAAGGGAGGTTGTAGACAGGCAGAGGTTGGTCTCCTCCCAGGCAACCAGCACCAAAACAAGAGGACACAGTCTCAGGCTGTGCCAGGGGAGGTTTAGGCTGGAGGTTAGGAGGAAGTTTTATACAGAGAGAGTGATTGCCCATTGGAATGGGCTGCCCGGGGAGGTGGTGGAGTCGCCGTCACTGGAGGTGTTCAGGTGGAGACTTGATAGGGGGCTTGGTTGCATGGTTTAGTTGATTAGGTGGTGTTGGATGATAGGTTGGACATGATGATCTTGAAGGTTTCTTCCAACCTGGTCTGGTCTGGTCCTATCCTAGTCTATCCTATTCTCTATCAAGGAGGAAGATATGAACCTTTTGAGCTTGTAGGCTGCTGTTGGAAGGAGACCACGTGTGCTTGGTGGGTTTGGAATTGAAAATATGAATTTTCCAGTACTGGTAGACTGTATCTAGAAATAGATGTTTATCACGAGTGATTAATACCTTACTTGGCCAGTACTCCCAAAGCTGCTGAGGTGTAATGCTGTACTGAGGTGTGTGATGTTTGTGACATCTAAATGTGTGCAGCTTCTCCCTTAAGCCAACCCACATATACCTAAATTCATCTCTGGAAAAAAGCCACAATTGGCCCTGCTTGCACTGCACAACGTATCTTCCCTTCTTGAGTGAAGGTTAAGCCTGTGCTCTAGGTGGAAAGAGCAGACCACTGTGTCTAACAAAGAGGCAAAACCAACAACTGCATATAATTAAAATATCATATTTTTATTTTTTTATTATTCCCCCCCCCCAGTTAGTCTTCTGAAACTATCAGATGTGTATGCAATCCTCTCGGGGAACTAACATCTCTCTCAGTTTATCCATTTTAATTAAACTGTTAGTTAATTCCTGAATCTTGGGTGTAAAGAAGGGGAAAGAAATCATCTGAAATTATTCAGTTACTGTAGTTTAATGGATTTTCTTTTTTTTAACAATTACAGAATGAAAAGCAACAAAAATAAATAATACAGTTGTTAAAACTAATAATACAACAAAGGTAAAAAGACATCCCTGTGGACTAGAAGTATTAAAACAAACAACCAGCCCCCAACAAACCTACAATCAAAGACTAGCCAGCTTTCTTGTTTTCCCACTAGATGGTTTGCCTATTAATAACACATTTGCAAGAAGATCTGAGGAGTATGGGGCAGTAAGGGAGGGGGAAAAAGAAAATCCCAAGACTTTGAAATTGTAGAAAATAAGTGGTGGAATTTGGATGTAGTTCTGGACTAGAGCTGAAATTTTGGAGTTTGGATAGTGAATTGAAAATTCTGGACCGTTGTGGTCCTTACAAATGGTCAGGGCAACAGAAGGAGAAGAGGTGAGGAAGTAAAAAGGGGCTGGTCTATCCAGGCACTTGCTGGTGGAGCTTGGCAACAGAATACAGAATTAACCAGGTTGGAAAAGACCTCAGAGATCATCAAGTCCAACCTATTACCTAATACCTAAGACCTCCTGACAGCTAAACCATGGCTTCAAGTGCCAAATCCAAGCCTTTTTTGAACATCTTCAGGGACAGGGATTTCATCACCTCCCTGGGCAGCACATTCCAATGGCCAATTATTCTTTCTGTGAAGAACTGTTTCCTCACCTTGAGCCAAAACTTCCCCTGGCACAGCTTAAGACTGTGTCCTCTTGTTCTGGTGCTGGTTATCTGAAAGAAGAGACCAACCCCCACCTGTTTACAACCTCCCTTCAGGGAGTTGGAGAGAGCAGTAAGGTCTCCCCTGAGCCTCCTCTTCTCCAGGCTAATCCGCCTCAGCTTCTCCTCATAGGGCTGTGCTCCAAACTCCTCCCCAGCTTTGTTGCCCTTCTCTGCACACATTGCAGCATCTCAACATCTTTCCTAAACTGAGGAGCCCAGAAGTGGACACAGGACTCAAGGTGTGGCCTCACCAGTGCGGAGTATGGGGGCAGAAGATTCCTAACCAGTTTCTGCACCAGAAAGATGGTGTTCCTCAAACTGGGAGGAAATAATGTTTCTGGTGCAGAGCTAAAAAAAAGCCTGGGAAGTTACAGCTCTTCAGAAAATCTTATCTAAATAAGATTTATAGGGAGATAGTGCCAGACATAAAGATAGCCTGGTTTGAAACAGATGAAGCTCAAACAGTGCTTGGACAGCATGCCGCTCATAATGTCCATATTAAACAGAAAAGGCAACAGAAGCAAAGACCTGCTGGAGGTAGAAAGGTTTCAGAAAGAAGCACTGACATGTACTCCCAAGGCACTAGGTGTAACATGTCGAAATGACTGAGAAGTTTTGGTTCTGACTGAAAACCAGGAGGAAATCATTTGAGATTTTATGGAGGAGACTGCAGAGACAAAGTGATGTCTTGTACATTTGAAAAGTAAATATCAACCAGGCACCAGCACAAGGTGCTGGAGGCCTGCAAAGCTCTCTCTGGCCTCATAGTGGGAGGAGGAGGACAATTCTGTGAGGAAATGGAATGAGTAAGAAAATAGCTTATTTTCTTTTTCCAATTTGCCCAGTCAAAACCTAGGTCCTAAAAGCTGTGGAGGCAGGAAGAGAACGGGGTGGAATGGAGGCATGTTTTAGGAGTGGAGTTGACCTGAGGAAATGGTGCAGTTGTCAATGCATAAAATATTTTGGCTTGTGAAGAGACTTTAAAGATTATCTAGCCCCAAATCCCTGCAGTCCCAGCCCTAAACAACCTGACCTGGAATGGTTCCAGGGATGGAACACCTGCCACCACTCTGGACAACCTGAGTCAGTCTTTCACCACCCTCAGTGTAGAAAAATTTCTTCCTATGTAATATGAAACTCTCTCAGTTAAGAAAATATCAACTTCTGTCCTGTCATAGCAGCAAAACAGGTGCCTCATCTGTCTGTTAGGCCCTAACATAGCAGTGACTTGGAGGTGGCCATGTCCCTAGGTGCAGAAAGCACAGCTCCAACTTCTTCCTTGCAGTGGGAAGAGTGTATTGAGTAGGACTCCCAGGGGTGGGAGGACACAGATGCAATTGGAGGAGCCTTCCACTCATGCCATGAGGTTCACAGGTAGCAGCGAGGAGCAGAAAGCGCCAGCCAGGTCCCAAAGCAGACTGCAGGGAGTGTTGTAGGGATGAGAGAGAATTGGGCAAAATTTCTGCAGGTGACTTGAGTCAGATAAAATAAAGCCCACAAGCAAGGACATGGGGCAGAGAGCTGTGCAGAAACCTTTCTACTTCAGCCTTGCTTTGAGCTTTCTCTATTTGAAAGTTAAATTCCTAATTTTATTCAAATAAAGCCTGGCTTTCTTGTGTTTAAAAGACTTCAGGTCTTCAGGGATCTCACTGTAGGTGATGGCTTCAGCAGATCCACTTCAAAGCATTGGCGGATTCAGTGTCCTATCATAGCATATACTAATTAGTGAAGCTGTGGGTCAAATTCCTGGGGGACATGACCCAACAGATACAATGGTATTATACTGGAATTAGTCTGCTAAGTGTCAACCTGCACATGCAGAAGTCAGTGGCAAATTTCCAGTGGGTTCCAGTAAATATAGGATAATACATAAAGAGATTAGGGAAAAAAATTAGATCTTGTGAATATTCTGTGATTGTAAATAAAAAGATAGGGAGCTCTTTATGATCAGGAGGAGGAAAGAAATATTTGCTTAAACTCAGTGTATGAGAACAGTAATGGGATAGCTGATAATAAGGCAGTCTCTTATTTGCTTAGTGTAAAAGAAAATAGGAGATATATAATGTGTGTATGTGTATATATGTGTCTGTATGTACATGTGCATGTATATAATATATATATATAAACATATAAAAAGCAAAGTTCTCATTTTTATCCTGAAAGGGAGGAAAAAGGGCTAATGTGTGGCAGCAAATGCGGTACACAGAATAAACTCGCTATTCGCCTTGAATGTAGAGCAATATTGCTGATGTCAGATGCATTGAGCATTTGCCAGTCTGTAATAAAGGCAAATAGATGCACTTCATCTGAAAACTTCTAAATCAAAAATAGTAAGCTCCAAAAGTGTGTTTTGACACCCTTGCTTCCACACCCACTCAGAAAGCAATTGCATATCAGAATGCTTGAGGAGATGTCCTTTCTGCGGCAAGCCGCCTCCTCAGCCCTGCGCGGGCTAATAAGGTTGTGGCTTTGTTGATACGTTTTAGGAGAAGTGTATTTGGAAGGAGAAATTGGATGCTGAGCTTTTGTTGTGATAGCTCTAAGACTCTGTATTTTGGCTTAGAGTTCTAAGACTCCATTTGAAGGAGGGGGGGAAAAAAAGGGAGAGAAACCGGCAGAAATGATTCAGGTGTCAAACAAAAATCTCTTCCAAGAATAAGATTTATTTCACTCCCTAACCCCTTGCCAGAAGTTTGTGTTTTTGGGAAATGAAAATTTCTGTCTTGGTGGTATTAGTAAAGCAAAACCAGCTGAGCACATTCAAACAATGGACAGAGTGTGTCTCTGCTAATTTGGAATTTTCTGGCTTTTGTCACTGTGTGTCACGACCATAATTATTATTTAAACACAGGGGTGAGCTGCAAAGCGTAAATGAAACTTTAGCTGAGAAATGCTGCCTCAAATAAAAGTTCCTGTTAGGCTGTGCAAAGCCTCAGCGTGGCTGCACAGTTTAGCTTCCCCGCGCTTAAAATGTTGTCTGCCATCTGAAATTATCCCAGGATAATGAGAAGATCTCAAGGGAATGTTTATGGGCTAGGTAAAAAAGTAAGTTTCAAGGATGATTGCTGGCGAATTTGGGCATTGCCAGAGGTTGAATGGTGAGCAGAAATTAGCTGTGTCAGCAGAGGCTGATAGCCTGGGGCTCACTTGAAAGTGTGGTCTAGTGCTGGGGAGGTCAGACTTCCTTCTGCCTTCCAGCAGGCAGATGAGTCCTTCCACTTACCATGCAGCACCACGCTGTAACCATGCCTCTGTAGTTCAGTGCTTCTTGAGTCTGGAAAATGCCCCATTAACGAAAATTACAGTAGAGTCTTTTTAAGTACTGAAGAATGCCTCACCTATAGCAGCATTAAAAACCCCAAACAACTCTGCAAATATAATTTCTATTTTCATATTAGTAACGTGGAACAAGGAGACTTCACAGCTGTCTTTGTGTTGGTTTTCTAATGCAGGCAGGTTTAGTGTTAGGACAGCTGACAGCCTGCCGTGCTTGCTTTCCTCCACCTTTGTGAACCATAGAATCTTTCCAGTTGGAAAGATCTTTATGGTCATTAGGCACAACCATTCTCTATCTCTGCCAAGGCTGGTGCAAAACTATGTCCCCCAGCGCCACATCTCTGCGTTTTTGAAACACCTCCAAGATGAAAGAGTCCGGTGCAGAGCCATGAGGATGATGAAGGGAGTGGAGCATCTTCCGTACAAGGAGAGACAGCGGGAGCTGAGGGCTCATTAGCTTAGAGAAGAGGAGACTGAGAGGTGACCTCATCAGTGTTTATAAATATGTAAGAGGTGAATCCTGAGAGGATGAAGTCAGGCTTTTCTTGGTGGTGCCCAGGACAGGACAGGGAGCAATGGGTGGAAGTTGAGGCATAGAAAGTTTCATGTAATATGAGGAAAAAATTTTTCCCTTTGAGGGTGACAGAGCCCTGGAACAGGCTGCTCAGGGGAGGTTGGGGATTCTCCCTCTCTGGAGATACTCAAAACTTACCTGGATGTGCTCCAGTGTGATCTGGTGTAGGTGATCCTGCTCTGGCAGGGGGGTTGGACTGGCTGAGCTTTCAGGTTCCTTCCAGTCTCTGAAATTCTGTGATACTGTGATGGGGATTCAGCCACCCCCTTGGGCAGCCTGTTCCACTATTTGAGAACTCTTCTACTCAGGAAGTTTCTTCTGATATCCCATCCAAACAATCTCTAGCATTATCTGAGGCCTTCATAGACTGTTTTGAGTAGAAAGGACCTTAAAGGTCATCTAATTCCAATCGCCCCTGACACGGTCAGGGTTTTGCTGCTGATTTTTATTTTTTTTTTTTCCATATGCAGACTTTGGATAGCAGCAGTAAGAGAACTCCAGTAGAAAGCTTGAAGTGGCAAGTTGGGTCATCTTTCCTGTCTACACACTTAATGTAAAAGGATAAAGGGGCTTTTACAACTAGATACAGTCAATCTTTTTTATTCTATTGTTTAAAAACAGCAAAATTGCAGCAACTTTTGTGCTAATTGCTGGCAATAGAGCTCAGTGGAACTCAAAACCTCTCCTGAAATTCTAAGAGTTTGGTTTTAGACCTGGGAAATTATTTTTTTTGAAAGCAGTGGGCAAAGTGGATTGTAAAATCATAGAATCAGCAACACTACAGCAGGTTGCTCAGAGCCACATCCAGCCTGGCCTTAAAAATCTCAAGGCATGAGGCTTCCACTACTTCCCTGGGCAACCTGTCCTGGTCTCTCATCACCCTCATGGAGAAGAGTTTCTTCATAACATCCAATCTGAATCTACCCATTTCTGGTTTTGTTCCATTTCATAGTTTCATAGTTTCAGTTAGGGTTGGAAGGGACCACAAGGATCATCTAGTTCCAACCCCCCTGCCATGGGCAGGGACACTCTACACTAGATCAGGCTGGCCAGAGCCAAGCTATTTCCCCTAGTCTTATCATTGTAGGCTGGGTTAGACATGAGACCTGCTTCAGTAATCATCAAATAATTACCTGAAGTACCTTCTCTTACCTTTCTGTTCATGAAAAGTATGTCCATCCTTAGAAACACCTTTTAGTTTTGCTTGGTGTATCCGTTAGAGCAAGCTCTAAAATGTTATAAAAGAGAATCCCCAATAATGAGGAAAGAAATATATTGCTAACAGTAGGCAGTATGATATTAAGTCACTGCTGTTCATGCACTCTGTGTCTCTGTTGTATTTCCTCTTCTATTTTTTTCCCCCCTCTGGAACAAGCTAAACAGGCTTTGGCAATGCAGGATCTTATAACATCAAACTGTGTTAAAGGCAGATTTCCCCAAAGTGCTTGCACAGCACAGAAAGTTTAAGTGTTGGCACTGAGACAGGTTTGTGTGGTACAGAAAATTCTTACATTGAATGTTTCTATCTTGCAAGCCTTTCTATGTCAAACTTTAAGTGGATTCTGTTTATCCCAGTTGATTTTGACTAGTGACGCCTTCCAGGTTGGAGGGCGCTCGCTTCACTCTGTTTCCCATCAGCACTCCTTGACTACCGGCATGTGGTGCCAATTTGTTCCTTCTGTACAGAGAAGAAAAGGAGTTTGGATTTGATTTTAAGCCTTGACACAAGGTTTAATTTGCTAAAAAGGGGAGCTGTGCCATTGTAAATCTTGGAGGAGACACCAAGGTTGCAAAAATTGTCAGCCCAATCTGTTTTGAGCACCATTTCAGGCGTTCATTAAAGAACAATATTCCTTTTCACAGCTTGTTCAGCTGTACCAAACCACACAGGTTAGGGTGGTGTTGGGCCATTTATTGCACCCTTTATTGCTTTCTGATCGAGTTTTTATGATGGAGTAAATGTAGGGGTTGAAAAAGGATTATCATGCGTTAGGAGGGAGGAAGAAAAAAGTCATTCTGTTTCAGGTGAGTAAATCCCAAAGCACAACAGCTTATGGGCTTTGTCAGAGAGACTCCCAAAGAAATAAAGTTGTCATCTCCAGAGGTCCCTTCCAACCTCTCTGATTTTGTGATTCTGTGTTTCCCATTAAAATGACAGAATCGACCAGTTGGAAAAGACCTCAAAGATCATCAAGTCCAACCTATTACTTAACACCTCCTGACAACTAAACCATGGCTCCAAGTGCCACATCCAATCCTCTTTTTTTTTAATGAGAGGCTTACAGAAGTACTTACATTGCGAGTCTACTACCATTCTTTTGAGAAGGAAACTGGTTCAACATGATGTTGGCACCTGAAGGAATTCAAGAATTGTGTTCTTGCTGGTGTTGCTGGCCAGCTACAAAGATTAGTTGGCCCTGTGGGGAGATTGTGTAGGGCTGTGCTGCTGTTCTGCCTTCTGCCCAGCAGCAGTGGCACCTACCACTACCTGCAGCTCCAGCCAGAGTTGGCAGCTTTCTTTAGCACAAATTCTCCATCTCTTACAACATGCAGCTCCCTACGCCGCTGGCACTGCTCTGCTGGGCTCTTCCTGGGGTATTGAATGGACAATGCCAGTTTGGAGATTGGTATTGTTGTGGTTGAGGTTTGGTGTCAGGTAAGGGTATAGGAAAGAAAGAGGTGTTCTGCTTTGCAGCTGAGCTCCTGTGGTCACCCTCAGGTTGTGCGCTGGATGACATGGGTTTTGGAGATGTTCCCTAGAGCACAGAATCATGGAATGCCTTGGGTTGGAAGGAACCTTGAAGCATGGTTTGCTTTGATGCTGAGGGACATGGTTTAGTACCAGGCTTGGTAGAGTTAGGTGATGCTGGCACCTGAAGGAATTCCTTCTTACTGGTTTTGAGTCAGATCATCCTTGGCTACAAAAATAGTTGGCCCTGTGGGGAGATTGTGCTCTCAACAACTAGGGTGATGTAATGACTCTTCTTTCACCGCTTTGTGTTGTAGAAGAGGAGAGATTTTACAGAAACTCCACTTTTCTGCTGAGAATGTGCATTTGGTCACTGGCTGGGGTCAGAGTTTCAGCCTCTGTCCTCATTCTTTGTAAATGTTTTCAGAACCATGATGAGATTCGGGGGGAAAGGCAGTGTGATGTGGTGGGATGTGGTAAATATTCATTTAAACCTAGAAAAACAAATAATAGTTAAAAAACCCCAACTTTTTTCTTTGGTAGTTGGTTACAACTCAGGACTTTCAAAACCTACCAGGAAAGCTAAAACACAGCATGAATATTAAACCTGCACTGTATCGTGCTTCAGACCTTTTTTTCTTTCATTCTACTTTAAGAAATGAATGTCTGACCTAATAGTTCATTTCTGCTCATCTGTCACGTAAGTCCTTTTTATTTCTTGGATTAAGTGCTACAGACCTAATAAATCAGCGCTGCTCTTCTGGCACCAGTCCAGCTCATGTTGTCAATCTGGGCAGGGAGCATGTGGAATGTTTTAAATTCTGCAAAACAGCAACTTTTTTGTTAACTTAAACAACACACTACCACCAAACCAAACCAGAGTTTCCCCCTCCTCCCTGCCCCCCAACAACTGACTTAGCTTTCAGGATAGGTTCCAATTTTCCACGGACCTTGGGTGCTGATGATTTTAATATCTTTTAAAGTTGTTTAAAATACAAAAAAAGGATTTTTTTCTATATATGTATATATTTCCCCTGAAATATAAGAGTTTATAGTTCTCTGCTTTCTACTACTCATTTTTGTCATGAAGGAAGGTAAGTCTCTTTGGAGGCAGGAAAAATCACCCAAATGAACCCTAACCCCCTTTTTCCTAGCTTACATTTCCTGCTCTTCCTAAGCTGCTTGAAGTTTTAACATGTGTTTTCTTTTTCCTTCCTCTGATATGGTTGGCTGGGTGGATAGATGCATAGACCCCAAAGTATTTCTTTCAGTGTTAATCAAATTGCCCTGTGATATAGCATTATGAAGAAAGGAGGAGAAATTAGAGATGTGCCATCAACTGGAGCACTTGTCAAAAACTTTGCTTTTTTTTTTGGTGCATAACTGGAATGAAACAGAATCTGGTTGTAAATTTCCAGTGGCTTTGCTAAACACAAGAACTGCTCAGGTTTTGCCAAAACAGAAGGGAAAGTGGATCCTTTCCCTCACTGAGAAGCGAGACGGAATTGGGGTAGTGGGGATGGATGTGTCCCTCTGTGATCTTAGGAGCACATGGGGCAGTAACAAGAACCTCTCGTCTCTGCAATTCAAATACCATCTCTTCTACCCCTAAACACAAGTATTTTGGTTCTTCCCACACCTAAGTCCATGCTCTCTGTTGTGCATCATGAGCCTTTGTCAGGATTTATGGAGCGGTGTTGGTTGCTTTGCAGGAAGCCCCACAGTCTGTGCACAGTTCCTTACTTATAAGCTCTGTCTCCAAGGTCTTTTTCTCCTGCTGCTTCTGAAGGTGAAGGAAGAGTGCAGTTAGCTGGGCTTCTACAGCCTCTCTGATTACTCTGTGCTTCCTTCTAACTCCTCAGTGGAAAGATCTCTTTAACCCTTTGGTTGCTGAGGAAAAACTATTCCCTAACTTGCCAGATGTTCTTGACACCTAATATACATTTGATGGAGTCATTTGGACTGTTTAATCACATATAGCTATGCTGTTTCTAAATACAATACAATACACCACCAGGTTGGAGAGACCTGCACTTTGAAAATCAACCTGAAGTTAGGCAATTCTGCTGCATTCCAGTAAAGAAAGGTTCTGCAGAAGAGTGGATTAGCCTGTGAATCATCACTCTAGGAAGAGCTGAGTTTACTACAATCAACTTTAGGGAATGATGGAATTGTTCAGATTGGGAGAGACTTTTAAGACCGTCCGTCCAACCATTAACCAGCATGGTCAGTCACCACCGAACCCTCAGCACCACATCAATACATCTTTTAAACACCTTCAGAGATAGTGACTCTGCCAGTTTCCTGGCAGGGTAGACTGGTGCAGTGCTTGACAGTTGTTTCAGGGAAGACACTTTTCCTAATGTGTAACCTAAACCTCTCCTGGCAGAACTGGAAGCCTCCTTCTCTTGTCCTATTGCTTGTTCCCTGGGAGAAGAGACTGACCTCCACCTGTCTCCATCCTCCTTTCAGGGAGTTGTAGAGTGATAAGGTGTCACTTCAAGCTCCTTTTCTGCAGGCCAAAAAACCCAGCTGGTCCTTGACCTGTTCTCCAGAGCCTTCACCAGCTTCTGAGACTGAGAGGTGACCTCATCAATGTTTATCAATATGTAAAGGGTGAGTCCTGAGAGGAAGTCAGGCTTTGCTTGGTGGTACCCAATGACAGGACGAGGGCAATGGGTGGAAGTTGAGGCATAGGAAGTTTCACATAAATATGAGGAAAAAGTTTCATCATTGTGAGGGTGACAGAGCACTGGAACAAACTACCCAAGGAGCTCAGGGAGTCTCCTTCTCTGGATTATTCAAAACTCACCTGGATGTGTTCCTGTGTAATCTGGTGTAGGTGATCCTGCTCTGGCAGGGGGGTTGGACTGGATGATCTTTTGTGGTCCCTTCCTTCTGTGATTCTATGATTGTCCTTCTCTCAGCATGCTCCATCACCTCAACAGCCTTTGGTTAAATTAGTAAGCATTAGTCTTTTATCATAAGGTTTTGCTTTTGGTGATAGCAACATAAGTTTGGGTGCATGAAGTGGTCTATCCAGATGTCCATCTGATCCAGAAACCAGGCTTAGATCTGAGCAAATTCTGCAGAGAAAAGCCTGATGACCCAGTGCCAGGCACAGGGATTTAAGTCAGCTGCTGAAATCTGGCTGAAGGTCTGGGAATGTTTACCTCCCACCATCCTACCAAGCCAGGAGATGCTGTTAGAGAGGCAAAACTTCACCTAGAATGAAACCTGTCCAGGATTGCTGCTTCTTATCCCAATTGTCCTAATATTTCCATTTTGGGGAAGGCAAGAGCACTGTTTGGAACTAGAAGTATATGCAAAGTCTTGTGATGAAACACAACTTTTTTTACCTGTGAAAACACAGAAAAAGAGGGAGGGAGAGAGAGGAATCCTCTTCCACATGATTACTGGTAATCTTTTGGCATCCTCTGTTAGTCCCTGCAGACAAATTGCATTTGCAGGCCTGCAGTGTTTGCCAATTAATCAAGCACGTCCTGAAGCCAGTGTAATTGGAAAGATGACCATTATATAGAAGGTTTGTTTGTGCTGACTGCAGTTACAATTACCCAGGCGAACTGATAGGTCAGATTTATTTAATGTGCCCTTTTTTCCCTTGGTAAAAAGCAGTATAGCCTGTTACATTTGGCTAGCATGTTTCCCTGTGGGTGGTTTCATACAATCATAGAATCAACCAGGTTGAAAAAGACCTCAGAGATTGTCAAGTCCAACCTATTACCTAATACCTCCTGACAACTAAACCATGGCTCCAAGTGCCACATCCAATCCTGTTTTGAACACTTCCAGGGTGGTGACTCCACCACCTCCCTGGGCAGCACATTCCAATGCCAATGCCTCTTTCTCTGAAGAACTTTCTCCCACTTCAAGCCTAAACCTCCCCTGGCACAGCTTGGGACTGTGTCCGATTGTTCCAGTGCTGATTGCTGGAGAAGAGACCAACCCCCACCTGTCTACAACCTCCCTTCAGGGGTTGTAGAGAGCAAGAAGGGTCTCCCCTGAGCCTCCTCTTCTCCAGGCTAAGCAACCCCAGCTCCCTCAGCCTCTCCTCACAGGGTTTGTGCTCCAGACCCATCCCCAGCCTCTAAGCCCTTCTCTGGACACATTTAAGTATGTCAATGTCTTTCTTAAATTGAGGAGCCCAGAACTGGACACAGGACTCAAGGTGTGGCCTCACCAGTGTGGTGTACAGGGGCAGAATGACCTCCCTGCTCCTGCTGGCCACACTAGTCCTGATGCAGGCACACTATTCCTGAGATTTGCAAATCAAAGGTGATCTGGTTCCTAAACATCTGCCTGTGAAGTGGATACTTGATTCCTTTTCATCTTGTTTGTACTTCTTCAGCTGTGATTTATTGGAATGGGCTGCCCAGGGAGATGGTGGAGTCACCATCCCTGGAGGTGTTTAGGAAGAGACTGGACGAGGCACTTGGTGCCATGGTTGAGTTGATGAGTTGATGTTGGGTGATAGGTTGGACTCAATGATCTTGAAGCTCTTTTCTACCTGGTCTATTGCTAGTCTATTGCTAGTCTATGCTATAACCTCACCTTTGACAGAAAACATTCAGTAAATGTCCCTGATTCCTGCCAGTATGTTTGGGTAAAAAAATGGTTATTTCATAAGCTTGAGCATCAATCTTTGGATTGACTCAATTTTAAATAATATTCCTAAGAGTGTGTAATGGGAGCCAAGAGCTATTTGCTGGTTATTAATCTTTCCTCCCCTCTCCAAAAGCAGCCCCGAACTTTGTTTTAGCTGTACAATCTCTTCAGCCCGTTGATTGTACCGTGCTGGGGCTGAGAATGTTTCAGTTATGTAACCAGTCTCTCTGTTTTAAACTCCAATGACAGATCTTTTCATTTTGTTTACAGCCAAATAACATGCAAACATGTCATGCCTCAGCCTCGGCCGCGTGTGCGGTCACTGGAAGGGCGCTCACCAAGCTGATTCCTCGGCCTTATCCTCTTAAACTTATTAAAGCATTTCATTGTTCTGTGGGCTATTAGTGAGCAAAAAATAAGCTTTCCTTTTTACATAAGGATGATAGCTAGTCCTCTGTCTTCTCAGTTGTTAGTTGTTTGGTTAATCGGAAAGCTGTGTTATTGCAGCGCGGGGTTTGTTGGGTGGTTGTTGGTGGGGTTTTTTTTTTGTAGGCTGCAGCTGAGGCAGAAAAAAAGCCCCACACAGGGCCTAATGGTGAAATGTTTCCCTGCCTGCCCAAAAGCATATCTTTAATCTGTTTTACAGCCTTGTGATATTTCAGTTGTTTGCATGGATTTGATTATAAACTCTTACGTAGCTACATTCGCGTCGCAGTGTTTGGTAACGCAGACGTCAGTGTGAGGCAGCTTTCTGGGCATAATTAATGCTAAATGACAATTTGCAAGGGAATTCAGCTCGGCTCTTCTGGGTATTCCATCTGGTCCTTATCATGCAAAGATGGCCAGTCAGCAGTATTCAAGCTGTTTTCATCTAATCTTCCCCATCCTCTCTCTGTACAGAAGACTCCTGCTATTTAGACTTAATAAAGTTTCCTGACCCTCCTAGCACTTCTTTCTGCTCTTCTAGGAAAACAAAGCACCTTCGAGTTGGTCTAGCACAATACATTTAGTCTTCTCCCTAATATGGAACTAGATAGCCTTTAAAGGTCCCTTCCAACACAATGCATTCTATGATTCTATTTTAACACAGTTTTTAGTTTGGGATTTTTTTGGAGGGTAGGTTACTGCTGCAATCTGAGATCTGGTTCTATTTCTGGCTACAAACGACACTTTACATCCTAAATTCCATTGATAAGTTTGTCAGCCTTTGTCTCAGAAGTCATTGAGTGTTTTCCTTCCTCTTTGTCCACAGTGTGGAGCACTGATGGAGGATGATGTTCCTCTTCTGCCTAAACAGTTTCCTGGTACCCAGCCTAAACTCAATGACAGCAAGTTTCTGCCCTTCTTAAATCTCTACCGGCATCGAAATTTCTTCTTCATTTATCTTTCTGCTCTCCTGAGCAGGCACTTTTCTCAACCAGTATTGCTTTACATACAATACAATAACCCAGGTTGGAAGAGACCTTCAAGATCATCACGTCCAAGCTATGAACAATCCACCCACCTAAACAACTAGACCATGGCACCAAGCACCCCATCAAGTCTCCTCCTGAACACCTCCAGTGACGGCGACTCCCACCACCTCCCCGGGCAGCCCATTCCAATGGGCAATCACTCTCTCTGTATAAACCTCTTCCTAACATCCAGTCTAAACCTCCCCTGGTGCAGCTTGAGACTGTGTCCTCTTTTTTGGTGCTGGCTGCCTGGGAGAAGAGACCAACCTCCACCTGTCTACAGCCTCCCTTCAGGTATTGTAGAGAGATAAGGTCTCCCCTGAGCCTCCTTTTCCCAGGCTAAACAACCCCAGCTCCTCAGCCTCTCCTCATAGGCTGTGCTCCTGACCCCTCACCAACTTCGTTGCCCTTCTCTGGACACGTTCCAGCAAGTCAACACCTTTCCTAAATTGAGGGCCCAGAACTGACCAGACTCAAGGTGCGGCCTAACCAGTGCAGTGTACAGGGGCAGAATGACCTCTGCTCCTGCTGGCCACACTGTTCCTGATGCAGGCCAGGATGCCATTGGCCCTCTTGGCTGCCTGGGCACACTGCAGGCTCATGTTCAGCCTACCATCAACCAGTACTCCCCAGGTCCCTCTCTGCCTGGCTGCTCTCCAGCCACTCTGACCCCAGCCTGTAGCACTGCATGGGGTTGTTGTGGCCAACGTGCAGAACCTGGCACTTGGATGTGTTAAATTCCATGCTGTTGGATTCTGCCCATCTGTCCAGCCTGTCAAGGATTAATATCCCATCCTGAATTTGTAACTGTAATTATGTTTATATTAATCATCTCATCAAGGACATTCGATTCCTCTCTAGGAAACATTACCACCTGTCTCTGTGTGGATGATGTCCACTAACTTGGGCCATCAGATTTCACCACACTCTTTATGGCATAAACATCAATGAATTCAGAGCCCTATTTAAAGTACTTTTTAAAAGGACCTTTTCCAATATCTTTCTTCCAACTTAAGAGCATAACTTGCTGAGTTGGTGTTTCATATTGTTTGCTTTTCATGCGGTATTTTTCTGCTTTCCACTTCATTCCTCTTCTTCAACACCAGTTTCAGTGATCTGTTTACAATAATTTCCATGGTTTTAGTAGGATTGACAGTCACTGTCTTGCAAAAAAATTTTTGCCGACCCTGCTCTCCTCCTTTTGCAGGAATATGAAGAGTACAAGGCTAGCATGTGTTTAAAATTCCCCAGATAAAGCTCCCCCCCCACCCCCAGCCTGGTAAAAGCAGTAGATTGAAATGGGCTCCTGAACATCTGGAAATCCTAGAAGTGTCAACCACAGTAAGTAAGTGTAGTGAGGTTTGTGTTTCCAGAAACATCCACCTGCTGCTGCCCAAAAGTATCTGCATTGTTGAGGCATGCATGGCACAAGCCCTAAGAGGAGGCTGAGGGAGCTAAGGTTGTTTAGCCTGGAGAAGAGGAGGCTCAGGGAGACCTTATTGCTGCTACCAACTACCTGAAGGGAGGTGGTAGCCAGGTGGTGGGTCTCTTCTCCCAGGCAAGCAGCACCAGAACAAGAGGACACAGTCTCAAGCTGTGCCAGGAGAGGTTTAGGTTGGAAGTGAGGAAGACCTTCCCATCGAAAGAGAGATTGACCATTGGAATTGGGCTGCCCAGGGATGTGGTGGAGTCAAAATCACTGGAGTGTTTAGGAAGAGAGTAGATGAGGCACTTGGTGCCATGGTTTAGTTGATTAGATGGTGTTGGGTGACAGGTTGACCTCTATGATCTTGAAGGTCTTTTCCAACCTGGTTAATTCTGTATTCTGTAAATCAGGTTCTTCTTGAATCATGGAGCTTACAGACCATGTATGATGTAGTGCATGCACATAGGCTCCACTTTGGAAAACACTAAATGAAATGTGGTAGCTGCTGCTTACTCCACCACCTGCATGTTCTGGAAAAAAAGGACATGCTGAGTTTGTATTTCACTCTCATCTGAGGTTTTGAGTGGATGCTGATGGAACAAGTAGCACCAATAGGAGAGGGTATTTTAACTCCATCTGCTCAGTAGAGCATAAATTTATCTGCCTGATTTGATTTTTGCTACAAAATTTTGCCTGTTCTTCCTAGAACTTAGTTTAGGTATTATTCAGACTGGGGCACAGCTTCAGAATCTTTGATCATGGCCCATTATGACAGGACTTGGGGCGGTGTCTTTAAATTAAAGGAGGATATATTTAGACTAGATTTAGAGAAAAGGTTTGCAGTGAGGGTAGTAAAAACACTGGAATAGGTTGCCCAGAGACATTCCATTTTAGGAAACATTCAAGATCAGGTTCGATGGGGCTCTGAGCTACCAGATCTATGGCAACAAAGCTGGTGAGGGGTATGGAGCACAAGCCCTGTGAGGAGAGGCTGAGGGAGCTGGGGTTGCTTAGCCTGGAGAAGAGGAGGCTCAGAGGAGACCTTCTTGCTGTCTACAACTCCCTGAAGGGAGGTTGTAGCCAGGTGGGGGTCGGTCTCTTCTCCCACAACCAGCACAAGAGGACACAGTCTCAAGCTGCACCAGGGGAGGTTCAGGCTCGAGGTGAGGAGGCTGTTCTTTGCAGGAAGAGTAATTGGCCATTGGAATGTGCTGCCCAGGGAGGTGGTGGAGTCACCATCACTGGAGGTGCTTAGGAGGAGACTGGATGCGGTGCTTGGTGCCATGGTTAGTTGATTAGGTAGTGTTGGATGATAGGTTGGACTCAATGATCTCAAAGGTCTCTTCCACCTGGTCTGGTCTGGTCTGGTCTATGCTATGCTATGCTATGCTATGCTATGCTATGCCCCTGTATACTGCAGGTGAATTGGACTAGATGATTTATAAAGGTTCCTTGCAACCCAACCATCCTCCTGATTTAAAACTGAATCTTATAGCCCAGAATGTATGATTATGATAACAAAGAGTTTTGAAGTGGAGGTGGGTCCATAAGAGCTGCCTTAATTGATCAGAGTAGAATGTTTTATGTGTTGGTAACTGTCTCTAAAACAAGTACCTAGCCTTGTGCTAGATGGAGACCAGAAGCCAGATGGGTGAAACTATAAACGAGAGGGAGTGCTGCAGGAGAGCATAAAGAGCAAAAATGTGATAATGACTGAAAAAAAAATCTTGAGCCACTGTCATCACATCCTGTTAGGTGCTGGACAACAGCTGACTATGACTATGCATTACTGTCATCTGAAATTTTTGTAAAGGAGACAAAAATATATGAAGCAAACTTGTAGGAAATGAGAAAGAATATAGCAAAGGCTTTGAATAAAACACCCAGAATGCCAACTTCCCAGACTTCCACAAACAATCTTTTTCTTCAGAAGGAAAACATAAACACACCCCACAGTCCTGAAGTCTGAGTGACCAAGGGATTAATTCTTCCTTCCCCTGCATTAGAATGGGGATCAAATACCCCAAATCACAGCTTTATTACTTTTTGCCACCTGGTGATGCTTATAGACATTTATTTCTGAGAGGAGAATGTGCAGCAGAACTATCAAGCGAAGGGAATCCCATTCTCATGCCTGAGAAAACTTCAGGCAATGCCTTGAAAGGAAAGTTCTCCAAGAGCTCTGGTAAGAAAACAGAAGCTGTGCATCATGCCATGAGGTATTAAAGAATTTAGAGAGCACACTAAGAACTTCCCTACCAATGCTTTTTCTTAAATATATTCAACAAAGGACTATTTCCCTCCCACACTTCTGATTTCAGCTTTCTTCTCTTCTGCTTTTTGGGCAGAGGAACTACTTGGGAGGGGGGGTGGAAAAGAAAAGTCAAGCAAACACAACTTGCCGAGTTATAGCTTTTAGTGTCAAATCCCTGATTTCTTGCTTTTTATTTTCTGCCTCTCAAGGTTTTAGAGAGAATTTTAAGCACATATAGCCCCAATAGTGAATATTAAAAGAAGAGATTATGAAGCATTGTAGAAATGTTTTGGGTTCTTGTGACTTATGGCTCTTGGAAGAGCTACAGCAGAACTGCACATGGGACATAAAACTTTGTTCTCCCACAGCACTCTAAGTGGAAAAAACCCAACTTATTGAACCTTTGATTTCCTATCAGTGCTTTGCTGATTCATCAGTGCAAAATAGATTGCCAAGAGTAATGGCTGAAGACAGAAATTCAGACTCTCAGGCTCCATGAATAAGTGTTTGAGAAACTTCTGGCTGTGAATGGGTCCATGTCCCAGTGGAGGCCAGTGACAAGTGAGTCCCTCAGGATCAGTCCTGGACCAGGCTTGTTCAACATCTTTGGGGTGCCATGGACAGTGGCATTGAGTGCACCCTCAGCAAGTTGCTGATGACACCAAGCTGTTGGTGCAGCAGACATCGGAGGGAATGGATGCCATCCAGAGGGACCTGGATAAGCTGGAGAGGTGGGCACAAGCCACCTCATGAGCTTCAACAAGACCAAGGCAGGTCCTGCATCTGGGTCGAGGCAATCCAGGCACAAATACAGGCTGGGCAGTGACTGGCTGGAAAGCAGCCCAGAGAAAGTGGAATGTGCTGCCCAGGGAGTGTTGGAGTCACTGTCACTGGAAGTGTTTTAAAAGAGACTGGATGCGGCACTTAGTGCTATGGTTTAGTTGATGTGTAGTGTTGGTGATAGGTTGGACTTGATAATCTCAAGGGTCTCTTCTATTCTGTTCTGTGGCTTGGATTGGAAGGAACCTTAAGCATGGTTTGCTTTGGTGCTGAGGGACTGGCTTAGTACCAGGCTTGGTAGAGTTTAGAGATAGTTAGACTTGACAATGTTAAAGGTCATTTCCAACCAACTGCTCCTGTGAGTAAAGGAGTTAAGGAAAATGCTTTTGGATTTCATCTGGCTCCTTGAAAAATCCTTATCATCTGGCCCCTGGGATTGCACTGCCTGGAGCAGCTGATTAGGAGAATTCCCCAACTCAACTTTTGGATTTTTTCCTATCCTTAATCAAAGCTCCCTGCTGTAACTTATGCAAGCTGGGAGGTTTTGTTGGTGTTGTTTTGTCATAATTTTTAATAATAATAATTAAAAAAATTGCTCCATGCATTTCTGGGGGCCTGGCTTGGAGAGGTCAGAATGGATCATTCTGAGGTCATTCTCATCTTGAAGTGTTGGAGGGGAGCAAAATATTACACAAGAGCAGTCCGAACCTTCAGAATGATCACCACAGTGATCTTGCATGTGCTTCCTTTTTGTTCTGTTTTCTATCCTAACATTTCTGTCCAAATTTTAGCTTTCATTGCTCTTGTAGAAATGACAATGAAACAAGTCTGACCTTTTGTAGAATGATGGATTAATGACATTAATGACATTAATTAATTAATTAAGGCTGAGGAGTTGGGTTGCTGCCTGGGAAGAGGAGGCTCAGGGGTGAGGTGACCTTATTCTCTCTACAGCTACCTGAAGGGAGGTTGCAGACAGGAGGATGTTGGTCCTCTCCTGCGGCAGCCAGCACCAGAACAAGAGGACACAGTCTCAGGCTGCGCCAGTGCAGGTTTAGGCTGGATGTTAGGAAGAATTCTATGCAGAGAGAGTGATTGCCCATTGGAATGGGCTGCCCAGGAGGTGGTGGAGTCCCCTTCATTGGAGGTGTTCAGGAGAGACTTGATGGGGTGCTTGTGCCATGGGTTAGTTGTTTAGGTGGGTTGGATTGGTTGATGGGTTGGACGTGATGATCTGAAGGTCTCTTCCAACCTGGATTTATTCTATTCCATTTGGGACAAAATCTCTTCCATATCACATCTTTTTGTTTCATTAGACACCACCAAATCCTGCAGCAATAGAACAGATAGCTTTTGGAATGGCACAGAAAACTTGTGCTTTCCTGTGGATGTGAAGTAAATTTTCCATACAGTATGATTTCTAATAACATAACTATGTACAGGTTAAACTAAACCCCCTAACTTTTAAGGCAAGCTATACTTTTAACCTCCCTGGCTTCTCATCTGCTTTAGTAGATGGGACTTCTCACTTCTCTATCCCCTCAGTTGTGTGTGCTGTAAACCTGTTAGTGTCACAGAAGATTATATGGGTGTTCTGTGGGATATTCATTCTATATTTTACATGTATGAAATGGCTAAAAGTTGTATCACATGCTCAGATCATTGCTGCAGGAGAGTTGATAGCCAGCAACTCAAGCAAAACTAACTTTGAGACCATCAAGGATAAGAAAAACAGGAAGGAAAAGGTGCAAATGAAGGTTCATTTATCCAAAGCAAATGCTTAAATATTCTTAAAAACAACTTCTTGGAAGAAGTTCTTCCCCATGAGGGTGGTGAGAGACTGGCACAGGTTTGCCAGGGAGTGGTTGAAGCCTCGTCCCTGAGGTGTTTTTGCAGCCAGGCTGGATGTGCTGTGAGCAACCTGCTGTATGTGAGGTGTCCCTGCCCATGGCAGGGGGTTGGAAGTAGCTGATCCTTGAGGTTCCTTCCAACCCTAACAATTCTATGATTCTATATTTTTCTGCTTCTTTTATACACACACACACACACACACACACACACACCACACACACACACACACACATGTATGTTCTGTTCCTCCCCCTTCCCATAGTTCCCACTCTGGGGTGGAATATTCCTAAAAAGGTCTCTTGATTTGATAAGTGCTGCTGTTTGGACATATCAATGGTTGGACTTGATGATCTTAAATCCATTTTCCACCTAAACAATTGTATGTTTCCATGGTGTATATCTTGTAGCTATAAAGGTGGTTCCTTTCCACAGTAAGTTTAGAAGCCATCCCTGATTATTCTGCTGATGACTGAAGATAATGGGGAAAAAAAAAAGCCTAGGAAACAAAATACTTGTGC
>CM026887.1:51650145-51660145 GCA_015227895.2 Colaptes auratus
AGTTGGGCCTTTTATGTGGCTTAGGCAGACTCAGCCAAGCATTGATGGAAAAAATGTGTGATTTACAAATTACTCATTCTCTGTGACTGCTGACAGGTCTAAGAAAGAATGAGAGGGAGGACAGAGCCTCCTTTTTTAACTTTATGGAAGAGACAGGGCAGCTACTGCCACAGCAAACTAATTTTTTTCCTAATATAATTCATCTTGCTCTGTCAAGTAGAAGTCCCAGCAATGGATAAAGGGCAGAGATATCTCTCCCCTATACTAGATACCTTCTATCTGTGTGCAGAACCTCATGTTGGCCAATGTCAAGTGACTTCAGATGTCCAATCCAGGGAATGGTAATCCTCCAGATATAGTTTACTCTTATTTTTCACTCTTGTTTTGCCATGATTATAATTCTCTTCACACAAAGCCTGTATTTCAGGAATCTGAACGTTCCTAGATGGTCGGTCCTCAGTAAATTAGTTTGCCAAGTAACATCCTAAATAGCTTTAGAGAAGCTAGAAAAGTATGGGGAGAGGGAGGGATGTTCACAGAATCACATAATCAACCAGGTTTGAAGAAACCTCCAAGATCATTAAGTCCACACTGATCACCCAGCCCTAACTAATCAACTAGACCATGGCACTAAGTCCCTCATCCAGGCTTTTCTTAAACACCTCCAGGGATGTTGACCCCACCCCCTCCCTGGGCAGCCCCTTCCATTCTCATTCTGTGAAGAACTTCTTGCTAAGATCAAGCCTAATTTCCTCCTGCACAGCTTGAGACTGTGTCCTTTTGTTCTGGTGCTGTTGCCTGGGGAAGAGACCACCCCCGCCTGGCTACAAACCACCCTTCAGGTAGTTGTAGAGAGCAATAAAGTCTCTCCTCAGCCTCCTCTCCTCCAAGCTAAGCACCCCAGCTCCCTCAGCCTCTCCTCACAGGCTGTGCTCCAGACCCCCCCAGCGCTGTTGCCCTTTGCTGGACACATTCAAGCAACTCAACCTGTTGGGCAGGAAGAGCAAAAAGCAAATTTCCTCTTCCATTTTCTACCAACATATATCACAGAATACAGCTGGTTGGAAGACATCTCAAAGATCATCCAGTCCAACCCTTACCCCAGCACTGAATGGCCTACACTAAACCACGTCCCCAAGTGCCAGGTCCACACACTGCTTGAACACACCCAGGATAGTGACTCAGGGTTTGGGGTGTCTATGGCTGGCCTGCCTGTGCAAACAGGGTCTTTGCTACAGAACACAGTGATGCTTGAGAAACCTTTGATCTCCTTAAATGCAAAAAAGATGAAGGCCCACCTCAGAGCAATGCCATTTCCGATCACCCCCCTAGGATCAGCACAGATACACTTCTAGAAAACATTGCCTTTAAACAATTGTTCTTTTCTATCAGACAGTGGAGCTGTATTTGAGCAAGGAAGATATGGGTGGACTCAATGATCTCAAAGGTATTTTCCAAGCAAAAGATTCTGTGATTCTATTCTATGATTGTGTGAGAGAGGTAACCTCAAGATCACCTGGCTTGGCGGTCTTGAGGTTGGTAAAAGGGTCTGCAGGCAAAGCCAGAACCGTGCTACAGGCACCCTGCAATGGCTGAGACTACAAGAAACTGACTAAAAATACCTTCCCAGGATGCAGAAATTCCTACTTTCTTAGATAAGGCTTTCATTGCTTCATAGCCAAGTAGTTCCTACACAGCCAGACCTCAGATTTTACCTTGTGTAGGCCAAAACCTTTTTAGAAATCCCTTTTTCTTTGTTTGAGTCTGTACAGTTGAGCATTCATTCCTAAAGGTTTTGAGCTTTTGACCCCAACCTGCTTGAGTGCGGAAGGAATCTCTCACTCATATATCAGGTTGGGATGGCCTTTTCTGCCTTAATTCAGGTGCACTTTGCAGGGCTGCCAGGGTCACAAGTTCTTGCCTTTCCTATGGCTGCTCTCCTGTGGAAGCGACCAGGAGAACTTAGTGGATGAAATAAAAAGCTATCTAATTAAGAAGCAAGCATGCATCTGTCTCAGGCCACTTGCCAAGCATAATGTGGAGGTAGGAGGACAAATCTTCCTCTATTAGAAACTGCTCCATTTGGACTTGCTGATGGCAGTAGTGCAGGTGACAGACGCCTCACAGTCAGGACTCAGACTTTCTGTGCTCACCTAATGATGAGGATGTTTGTGGGATTTGTCAGAAGTTCATCTGAACATAAATGTGCCAGAGGTTCTCAAGGCTTAGACAGCTCTGAACTCGCCACCTGATTTACTTATTTAAATTTAGCCCATGCCCAGTTGGCAAAGCAGAGGTACCTGCACAAAACAACAGCTGTGTCTGACACTTCTCTCCAGAACCTGGGGCCAGTTGTGTCAGAAAGAGCCCAGATGTGGCTTGTCTCACTATGTGGTGGGAGGAAAGGGGGGGGGTGGGGGCACTTCCAAAAAGGACAGACAGTTTGGCAGGAAGAAGCTGAATCACTCAGGGTGTTTGGCACAGTCCAGATCTTCTGGTGCCCTCCAAAGAGACTGTGCTTATGGAAAGTCTCCTGAAACATTAGACTGGAATTGGATGAAAAGATAGTCCTGCCCTTGAAGCTCATGCTCTAGCCCTAGAACATCTCCTCACTGGACAAGAGAGGGGAATATGTTACTATAGACAGAACTGCAAATATTCTGAAGTTTATGTTATTAATTCATATAAAAACCTTCTGAATTATTAATAAGGGAAGAGAGGGAGGTAGCCTGTTGCCTTGTCTTCACACTGGTTTCTTGCAAGATCCTTCAACACACTGTGCCAGCATGGAGTAGCTGTTTTAGACTTGAAGTTGGAAGAGTTCTATACTGAGGAGTGATTGCCCCCTGGAATCACTGCCTGTGGACGTGGTGGAGTCACCTTCACTGGAGTTATTCAGCTTGATGGGGTGCTTGCCCATTTAGTTTTTTTTTAGTTGTTTGGGTTGTATGTACTGTATTGTACTGTATGTACTCTTTTGTACTGTATTGTACTGTATGACTGTATTGTAAGGTGGGTTGGTTGGTTGATGGTTGGACGTGATGACTTGAAGTCTCTTCAACCTGTTGTATTGTATTGTATTGTATTCACTGCCCATGTTCTGATGGGCATCATAATTTTGGCTAAAGAGTTTTTGCAGCCTCAGTCTGTCTTCTGGAGTAAGAGCAATCACAGTGCTCTTGTTTCCCTTTACAAGGTCACCATTTAGTCAATAAGGATTCCAGAGGGTTTTTACCATCCTTCTGGTTATAGAGGCAGCAAGAAACCCAAAAATCTGTCTCTCATCCTGAATAGAAAACAAAAATGTCACTAAGTCCAAAAAGCAGAGAATGCAATGGTGAAATCCTTCCCCTACTGTCTGCATGTCTGGCTAAAGTCCTACCAAATTAAAACTGGACTGAAATACTACAGCTGCCAGTAGTAGTTGCTGTGTGCTGCAAAGTGCTGTACCCATTGCTAAACCAGCCCTGTGGCCAGGAGGCAGCAGAAAGTGTCCTCTCTTAATAGTGGACTGCAGTACTGTGTTGGGGAAGGGAACTCCCCACACATGGTCCAATTGCAATAAAACCAGATACTAAAATCCTTTTAACCCTTTTTCTCTCTCTACCCTTTCATCAACTCAACCTACAATGCTTAAAGGGCTGCTTCATGTGAAATGACTGCTGAAGAGGTCCAAGCTCAGTCTCTTCTCTCTCGTGTCAAGTGATAAAATGAGAGGAAATAGCCTTAAATTGTGCCAGGGGAGGTTTAGACTGGATATTAGGAAATACTTCTTTAATCAGAGTGGTCAGGCTTTGGAACAGGCTGCCCAGGAAGGTGGTGGAGTCATCATCCCTGGAAGTGTTCAAAAACACAAAAAATCAGAGAATGCTAGGGGTTGGAAGGGAAACCCCCCTGCCCAGAGATCATCAAGTCCAACCCTCCTGCCAGAGCAGGATCACCAAGGGCAGGTCACACAGGAACACATCCAAATGGGTCTGAAATTCTTCAGAGAAGGAGACTCCACAACCTCTCTGGGCAGTCTACTCCAGGGCTCTGGCACCCTCACCATACAGAAGTGTCTCCTCACGTTGAGGTGGAACCTCCTGGGCTCCAGCTTGTACCTCATATTCCTTGTTCTGTCACTGGGCACCACCAACAGAGCCTGGCACCTGCACCTTGACACCTACCACTCAGATATTTAGAGTCATAGATTCACAGAAGGGTTTAGGTTGCAACAGATGTTATATATTGTCTAGTTCCAACTTTATAGACAGTGATTAGATCATAGAATTGTCAGGGTTGGAAGGGACCTCAAGGATCAGCCAGTTCCATACCCCCTGCCATGGGCAGGGACACCTCACACTACAGCAGGTTGCTCACAGCCACATCCAGCCTGGCTGCAAAAGCCTCCAGGGATGAGGCTTCCACCACCTTTCTGGGCAGTTCCAGTCTCTCACCACCCTCATGGGGAAGAACTTCTTCCTAACATCCAATCTGAATCTACCTATTTTCGGTTTTGTTCCATTCCCCCCAGTCCTATCACTCCCTGACACCCTAAAAAGTCCCTCCCCAGCTTTCTTGTAGCCCACTTCAGATACTGGAAGGCCACAAGAAGGTCTCCTCGGAGCCTTCTCCTCTCCAGACTGAACAGCCCCAACTCTCTCAGTCTGTCCTCATAGGAAAGGAGCTCCAGCCCTCTGCTCATCCTCGTGGGCCTTCTCTGGACATGTTCCAACACCTCCGGATCCTTCTTGTAATAGAGGTTCCAGAACTGGACACATGACCTGACACCCTAAAAAGTCCCTCACCAGCTGTCTTGTAAATCCTCTCTCAGCCTTCTCTTCTCAAGACTAAACAGCCCCTCACAGCCATAGTCCTTTGGGACATGATTTATGGCTGTGGTGGTGTTAGCCTGAAGGTTGGACTCGATGATCTTAGAGGTCTTTTGTAAGATTCTATAATTCTATAAAGTCACCCAGGAACATCTTTGCTTAACATCCACCACCTTGACGACTAACTAATTACTGTGCCTACTGTAGCAGTGACAGTAAATATAGTGCTGTGTGCTCCAGACAAATATCCCGTGATGAAAAATTCAAACGGTATCGAGCTTTTCATTAGCGCAGTAATGGCTTGCTCACACATTTAGCTCATTTTTAACTCAGCCTGCTAAGGGGGAAGGAAATGACAGACTTTTTGTGGAATAAGACAGCCCTGAGATTACATGGAGGTGCGTTTTTATGGCAAAGAAACCGTATGCCACATTAATCTATTTTTATGCTTTGCAGTAGATGCTGATGAGTCGTTTGAATGCCAAGTTTCATTAGGAATTGGGAGCGATAGAGGTGGTCCTGTGATAAAAAAAATACATGTGTTTCATTTAAGAATGCACACATTTCAGTGCTGCTGCAGAATAGCTTAGAACGCTAGCTAGGACTGTAGCATATGAGGATTCAGTCTTTGGGCTCTGTTTATAAAGGGAATTTTGTGTCCTTCTAATGCACGTTAGTAATACAATCTGCCTGATATTGTTCCATCATCTCTCTACGATCGTATTAGTCAGTGTCCTGTTAACATCCATTTTATCATACTGTCATAATATTATATTGAAATGAGATCTGGCACTTTTGGGGTCCTGTGCAAGATGAAAAAAAATGGGTCTCCAGCAGTCTTCCTCTTAGACATAATTGAAAAAGAGGCAGGCATGAGGGCATGCTGTGACTCATGCTGCCAGAGTGATCCGGAATCATTCAGATGATGAGTACATAGAGAATGCCACGCACAGAAAGATGGCAATTTGCTGTACTAATGTTTTGAAAATGAAAATTTCTAGCTGTTTTGCAGAGGAGCTTAGTAGGAAAGGCAAGAGAAAATAATAATGCTAATAATAATAATAATAATAAAATCTTTCATAGTTAAGCCAGATTATTTCTGTTGTTTTTGAAAGGCTGCACTGCAAGAAATTTATTTGCTCAAGAATGGTGGAAAATATAAATGACATTGCCTTATTGACCAAAATAAGTACAAAACACAGGAAATGGGAGGAAAACAGCAAATGTGGGGGAAAAAAAAAGGAAAAAAAAAGAAACCAAACCAAATTCTCTCCCTTTCCTTCAGGATTAGTTCTACAGAGGCATCCAGGGGCACCTTCCAGTCTCCTTAAACTGAATCTTCGGTCCTCAGTGTGACCACTTAGCTATAGGGCTGGACACTAACATAGACTCGTAAGAGAACATTTCTGCCATCAAGCAGAATTTCCGACAGCGAAGCTATCTGAGAAGCCCCAGCAGGGGTGAAAACAATACTTCTCATTCTTCCCAAATAGATTATAACTAATGATGCCAACATCCTATTCCTTTGGTGTTTCCACTGAGCTTCAATACTAACAAGCACATCAAACGAGCGCTCCCAACCTTTGTTTGGTATCTATGCTGTCAATGTTGGTACACAGTATTAGAAAGGTGTCAGTTTGGTTGCTTTGTTTTCTTCTTGTCCTTTGTTTTGACTAGCTTTGTTCTTGATATCATCACCATTTCTTACTAAATGAAGCAAATTTAGTACCAAATGATGACCTTTTCTTTGGGATTTTGCTGTTAAAGGCTCCCAGGCTCACGCAGCTGGCCTGTCCCCGAGACAACAACCTGAGTCCTCTTTCAGAAACTGAACAAATCTCCTGTAAAAATCAAATCCTGTCTTTGGTCCCCACTTCATCAGTGATGCAGCCGGAGACCTGGGGAGACAGCAGGGGCACGGGGCTCGGTTGAGCCTGACAACATCCAAGGGAACACTTCCTCATCCAATCCTTGAGAAAATTCGTTTCAGTGAATTTTCTTCCCCGAGCTCATGCTGTATGGTAATGACTCCCCTATCTGCATGTTGGAGCAGACACGATCAAAATCAGTGTTGTTCAGCAAGGCCTTAAAGGTCCTTTAAAATATGGTTGCATTACCCACAGCTCTGCCCTCCATTTTTACAGTTTAGATTGATCTCTGTCACCTAACCAGCCCTCACCATCCCCTACATGTGCTGATGACATTTTTTAAACATCCTCCCTTGTTCTCCTTAATGTGTTCTGTTTTTACCATTGCTATTTAAATTTTTATAAGCCTCTGTACACTGAAACAGCCAAAGTGTGATCTTTCCAGCAGAACGGAGGAGACTCCTCTGCTTAGGAGTAGCTGTAGGAACATATGTCCTTTGCAGGGCTATGAGTGACCCAGAAAGAGATGGTTCCTGGGAAAACGCAGCTAAGTGCTAAGAGGGGCAATCTGCTCCACGTGCAAGCCCAGGTGAATGGGGAATCTTCAAGAAACTCCCATGGAGTCAGAGTCGGGACCATTTTTATAGCTTTCAGTTTTGAGGTCACAGTCACCCGGACTGGAAACTCAAAAATGACTTCAAAAAGGCAAATGCTAACTAGATTTCACACTAGATTTCATTTTACTTGGCATTACAGAAAGAATGCAGGTATTAAATAGACTGTTTCCTGTATACAATAAGGTTAATTAGTAGCAAGGGATGGAAATCAGTGTAGACATAACTCTTTTAGACAGGTATCAAAAATAATCCCCTGATCCCCACAGACCCCAGCTGCACTGAAAGGAGAACAATATAAAAGATTCTTTAAAAGAAAATTTTCAAACATTCTCCAGGTGTCCCAGCTATATTTAAATAGGCTCTTGGCCCCATGTGTACTCCAACCCTTTCTGCTCTACAGTTCCCTTGCTCCAAGTTAAATGAGCAGAGTACTTGCACAGAATTTTGAGGTGCAGCATAAAGGATTTCTGTACAAAGGGACAGGGATTGCAAACCGAGACAGACAGGAGAACAAAAAAGAAGAATATATTCTGGACTGAATGGGACTTCCCTAAGCTCCTTATCAATAAGGTTAATAAGGGTCCATGCAATTTACTGATCACTACGATGCAACAACTGGGCTAAAGCTATGAAGAAGCTACATAGACACTGCCTTTTAGTGCTTCTCGTGGCCCACCACCTTCAAGTCCCTTTACCCTTCCCCTGTCACCTCACTCAAGGGAATAAACTCCAGACTGTGTGATTGGCCTCACTAAAATCCCCAGGCTGCTATTAGGCTTCTACCTGCCCTAGTTAAGCAGATTAATCATTATTTCCTAGGATGTGATCCTCTGGTCCCTTTGTAATTGAAGCAGCAACGGCTCAGATACTTCTAAAAATGTATTTCTGAAAAATACATTCCCTTTTTTCTCTGGTTTCATTTTGTTATCCTCAATCATATGCATGAGAGGGGAAAAGAAGGGGGGGGAAAAATCCCAAACTTCTATCTCCTTTATAAAATACATGTCATATCAAAAAGGTGACAAGAGGGGGAAAAGTAATTAGTGAGTTCACAGAGTTCAGTAGAAAAGTTAAAATAGAGTAACACATTACTTTTTATGTTAAGATTTCACAAGACAAATCTTGCCTGTGTTTTAATTGCATGTGACCCTGGCAGTCCCACTCTGAAATGAAGTGCCGTAAATTAAAGATGACAGACGCTCAAAACAAGTCTTGTGATCTTGATTAAACTACAAAGACCACACTTTCTCTCTGCTGCAACTCAGATATGATGGGCTGTTTTATTTGGGGAATTGCTTCATTAATGCTTTCTTTGACTAGACATGTTTATATTATTTATATATATATATATATGTATAAAAAAAAAGACTGACTGTGGTGATATCTTGCATAGCTAAATAAAGTCTAAAAGACAAGTGAAAAAAAATAAATTAGGAATCTTTAAATAACCTTAAATGCTTCTTTTCAAGATCATAGGCATCTGTAGAAGGCAGTAGCAAGCCTGCCTGGAGTGTAAAGTACCTATTTTGGAAAGTGCAAGCTATCAGGTTGTTGTTTCTGACCCACCCCCCCACCCCCAACACAATTATCTCAGTAAGAATTAAACTGATTGTTCTGATAGGATTATCTGACAATGATTTCAACTTCAATTTTCACAGCCCAGAACAGAATCATAGAATCATGGAATTGTTAGGGTTGGAAGGGACCTCAAGGATCAGCCAGTTCCAACCCCCCTGCCATGGGCAGGGACACCTCACACTGGATCAGGTTGCTCACAGCCACATCCAGCCTGGCCTAAAAATCCTCCAGGGATGAGACTTCCACCACCTTCCTGAGCAATCTGTTCCAGAGTCACCACTGTCATGGGGAAGAACTTCTTCCTAACATCCAATCTGAATCTACCCATTTCTATTTTCATTCCATTCCCCATGCCCCAACCCAGTCCTATCACTCCCTGACACCCTAAGAAGTCCCTCCCCAGCTTTCTTGTAGCCCCCTTCAGATACTGGAAGGCCACCAAAAAAAACCCCCAAAACAACAACAACACAACTCCCCCCCCCAAACCATCAAACAACCCACCCAAGTAACAGAAAGAAAATGTGGAAGGGTAACAAATCCCCAGCAAACCACTTCTCCTTCCAAAAAAAGCCTTGCTAATTTACAAAGGTTTTAAGGATGAGTACTGGCTGCAGCGGAATGCCCAAACTTCCAGATCCGTAAGCATACACATACTATGTATTTCCAAACTTGCCCCAGTACCTCAGAATCACAGAATGCTAGGGGATGGAAGGGACCTCCAAAGATCATCCAATCCAACTCTCCTGCCAGAGCAGGATCACCTAGAGCAGGTCACACAGGAAGGCATCCAGGTGGGTTTGGAATGTCTCCAGAGAAGATGACAACCTCTCTGGGCAGCCTGCTCCAGGGGTCTGACACCCTCACGGGCAAGAAGTTTTTCCCTTCTGTTCCTGTGGAACCTCCCCTGCTCCAACTTGCCCCCAGTGCCCCTTGTGCTGTCCTTGGACATCCCTGAGCAGAGCCTGGCTCCATGCCCCCCCACACTGCCCTGCACATCTTTATCAACAGCAGTGAGGCCATCCCTCAGGCTCAAGAGCCCCATCTCCCTCAGCCTGTCCTCACAGGGAGATGTTCCACCGCCTTCATCATCTTTGTGGCTCTGTGTTGGACTCTTTCAAGCAGT